>WOXC01005627.1:0-24498 GCA_011680675.1 Gymnobelideus leadbeateri | reverse complement strand
TGTGAAAATTATCTTAGCAACAACATGAAGGATGTATTGTAGAGAAAAGAGAGAGACTGGAGGTAGACCAGTCAGGAGGATATTATAAATTCTAGAGTGAACTTGATGAGGGCCTGTGGCAGCAAGCACCCCAACATCCCCAGGGTGACTGCCAATATAGGTTCTTAGATCTGCTTTTCAAAAGGAAAGCAACTCAAAATGGGTTAACAAGCTTACTTTACTCAAACAAACATACATTACCTAGTTCAGGGGAAAAAGGTCAGCACCCCAAACTTCAGAGTTACAGAACTTCAGAGTTACAGACAGGCTTCCAAACTGTCCCAACATTACATACATCAATACCAAATCACAGTTACCAGAGAGGGAAGCATCAACATCTGGGTTTTCAAAGCCTGGGGGCTCTCAACAACGGCTTCCCAGAGTCTCATCTGGTCAAATCGCACAACACTTCTCAAAGTGAGCCCCAAAGCAAAGCCTCCATCAGAGTTTATATAGCCTTCTCCTAGCTCAAAGATTGTAACAACCTCCTTGACCCACTGCCCAATCACAAAAGTATCAAGGTTGGGCTTCCCTGAAAAACAAGCCTCCCACCACAGGCTCCAGGTGCACTTAAGCTAGGGGCAGGGAAGATCTTTAAATTTGCATTTCCATTACATTCGGCCCCAAGATCTTTCTTGCCCATAGCATATACAATTTACATTTGAATTAGCACTAAACATCTCTTAGGTCACATTTTCCAGGTACATAAGAAAATCACAATATAATCTCAAAATACAATAGTCCAAGTCTTCCACTCATGGGGCAAATGTTAACTCAGTCCACTTATCAGTAAAATCAAAAAATAGTCACTCTTAAGTTAACTCAATCAGTTACATCAGTTTTCAAAGTACAAGTCTTCCACTCATGTGGCAAAGTCTTGATTAGCTCAATTAGTCTCTTATCTGTAACAATATCTCAAAGTACAATTAGTCACTTATTCAATAAAGTCTTACTAAGAATGCCCATAGCATAGACAGTTAGCACTAACCATCTCTTAAGTCATATTTTCAAGGTACATCTAAAGTTACCAAAGTGGCCACTGGGCCTTAAACACAAAATACAAAGCATTATCATATCAATTCACAAAATACAAAGCATTATCACATAAAGTTCTCTTGGGAGGAGAGGGGTGTCCTTCCCACAACACTGCTCCAGCCCTTGCTTCCAAGTCCAGAGAGGGAGCTGGGCAACAAAACCAATGTGGGGTCCTTGGGGTGCATGGCACTTCACCCCACCCATCATAGTTACAAGCCCATCCTCCCCCTGGGTCCCAAACTGTGGGATGCAACAAGGAAACACATTCAGTGCCCCTGCTTTGCCACACAGTCCTTATCTTGTCCTGTGGCTGAACTCCAAACTCCTGGGTTCCTTCTCCTCTAGCAGAAGGCAGCAGCTCCAGGCTTCTCCACAGGTCTCCATGCAGGCAGCTCACCATTCCTGCTCTCAGCTCAGTGAAGTCAGCATGCAGGCCGTTCCTCTGTCCTGCTCCATGGCTCCACAGAATCACAGCTACCACAACTGGGAAACAAACCATTATCCCAGCCCCCATACTTTCCTTTTACTCAGCAGATCCCATCCTCGTCGCCATTTTGTGGCAGCAAGCACCCCAACATCCCCAGGGTGACTGCCAATATAGGTTCTTAGATCTGCTTTTCAAAAGGAAAGCAACTCAAAATGGGTTAACAAGCTTACTTTAATCAAACAAACATACATTACCTAGTTCAGGGGAAAAAGGTCAGCACCCCAAACTTCAGAGTTACAGAACTTCAGAGTTACAGACAGGCTTCCAAACTGTCCCAACATTACATACATCAATACCAAATCACAGTTACCAGAGAGAGAAGCATCAACATCTGGGTTTTCAAAGCCGGGGGGCTCTCAGCAACGGCTTCCCAGAGTCTCATCTGATCGAATCACACAACACTTATCAAAGTGAGCCCCAAAGCAAAAGCCTCTCCTCAGGGTTTATATAGCCTTCTCCTGGCTCAGAGAATGTAACAACCTTCTGGACCCACTGCCCAATCACAAAGTATCAAGGTGTGGGCTTTCCTGAAAAACAAGCCTCCCACCACAGGCTCCAGGTGCACTTAAGCTAGGGGCAGGGAAGATCTTTAAATCTGCATTTCCATTACAGGGCCTGGACTGGAAAAACTCCAATATTATTGGAGGGGAGTGGGAAGGGGATGATACAACAAGTAATATCATAGAAGTAGAACTAAAAAAAACAAAAAGACTTTGCAATTGGTTAGGAGTGGTTTAAGACAGAAGAGTCCAAAATGGCGGTGGTTTCAAGCAGGATGGTCATATCTGACAGAAATAAGAAATTTTAGTAGAGTCAAGTTTAGGAAGGAGTTAATAAGTTTAGTCTTGTGCATTTTGACATTGAAGTGCAAGTAGGAAATCTAGATAAAAATGTTCACCCAACAAGCAACTGAAAATATGGAGCCAGAGTAAGCTCAAGAGAGAGAGAATGACCGACTATATCAATTTAGGAGTCATACGCATAGAAGCAATCATTAGAATCACAGAAACAGAGAATATTGCCAAAAGGGTGAGTAGAGAGAGGGAAAAGGAGAGTGGAGAGGGAGAGGGAGGGGGGAGGGGGCAGGCCTAAGAGAGAGCCTTAGGGAATTCCTATAACTTAGGAGGTAGGAAAAGGAATTTAGTGATATAAAGTAGTAGTAATAACACTGGACTTGGAGTCAGGAGACTTGACTCAAATCTCACCTCTGACTATAATTAGTTTTGTGACTATTGGAAAGTAATTTAGCCTCCGAGGTCTTCCATGCCCTCATCTATAAAATGATGGGGTGGGACCAGATGACCTCTAAGGTCTCTTCTGTTTCTGAATACTATGAATCAGCCATCTAACCATTTACCTCTAACATATTGAATGACTGAGTTGGAATTCATAATGTCATGCCAGTCTAGAATAACAAGCTTAAGCTATTAAGACAATATTTAATACAAATAAATGTAAAGTCCAAAATTTGAACTGCACAAGTATAGGATGTGGGAGACCTTACCCAGAAAGTACTTTCCATGAAAACGATCTCAACATCATTTTAGACTACAAACTCAATTTAAGCAAACAGATAAACATGGCAGCTAAAAACCTATGTTAATAGCACTTTTACCAGATCAAGTGAGGTCCCTATCCATCTTTCCTGAGAGGCATACATAGAAAGTTTAATATATAGCAAACTATTAGAATTACTTAAAGGATCTGTGATCCTAAAAGCATCTATGATCTCACTGATATGAATGTTCCTTGCAAAGATACATGCCTGGGTGACCTAGTACAACCTTTGTACTTATCATAAGGGCATTAGTTAATATAAGGGATTGCTCTAACATGCTAGGAGCCTTCCTTGATTTCTCTTGACTTCTTAAGGAATTTATGGGGTGGGCGGCTAGGTGGCACAGTGAATAGAGCACTGGCCCTGGAGTCAGGAGGACCTGGATTCAGATCCAGCCTCAGACACTTAACATAAAAACTAGCTGTGTGATCTTGGGCAAGTCACTTAACCCCAATTGCCCTCCAAAAAGAAAAAAAAAAAAAAAGAAGAAGAAGAAGAAGTAGAAGAAGAATTTATGGGTTGTCTATCAGCCTTCATTTGCATAATGAGTTTTCCATCTTTTTTATTTATTAATAATCGATAGTATTTATAAAGTGTTATAAGTTTTGTTAAGCATATTATATGTATTATCTTCTCTGACCCTTGTAACAACCCTGTGAGGTAAGAGCTATTATTAGCCCTATTTTTACTAATTAGGAAACTGAAGTCAACAGTAAAGTGACTTGCCCAAAGTCACATGGCTAATAAATACCAGAGAGAAGATTTGAACTGGAGTCTTCCTGAATCCATGTCTAGTGTTCTATACCCTATATTTTCTAGCTGCCTAAGACTATATGTACCCATAAATTAACCAGTTATGAGAAAGATGGAAAATGGGCATCTAAGGCAAATATTGTCCATTATCTTGTTCTATAGCATTTTTTTGGAGAGGGACAGGCAAGGCAGTTGGGGTTAAGTGACTTGCCCAAGGTCACACAGCTAGTAAGTGTCAGTATCTGAGGCTAGATTTAAACTCAGGTACTCCTGACTCCGGGGCTGGTGTTCACTGTGCCACCTAGCTACCCCTCTATAGTATTTTTCAAACTGCTTCATTTTTATAACAAAATTTATGTCCCAAAAGTGTTTATGTTTTTGATCCAAACCTATGGTTTCAATAGTATATTCCAAGTCCTAATGCAGACCAGTAAATGATAATTCATTGACATTTAGATTTGCCTAAGGACACTGAGAGGTTAGGTGATTTGCCCAGGGTCATATCCCCAACGTGCCACAGAAACAGAAGCTGAACTCATATGTTCCAAGTTCTGAGGCTGGCTTTCTGCCTGCTGTGGCATGATGCCTTCCCTTAGACGTTACACAATCATGTGTGTGCACATGTCCATGTACATACATATACTCACATGCACTTCCTCTGGATTGAGTTTTCAATACAGCTCTCCTTGCCACATAGAAGCATTTAGACCAAAACTCTGGAGCCAAAAAGCTGGGTCAGTGAATGAGCTACCCAAGTCGCATATAAACCAAATCCTAGATGCCTGTATGTCAAGCTCTTGGTGTGGCATGTCTCAAAATGCATCCATATCTTATGGGGCACCATTAGAAATTGCCATGCCAAGTAGTACATCCTATCAGAGAATGACAGGCTCTTACCCCCCCTTTTTTTTTAAATTGAAAGACTAGTTCAATTATTTATTAGTACTTCCTTAGAGTACAGTGTCAGCACAGACAATATTTGAAATTAATATACCATTTGATTAGACTGATTGATTGTTCTTACAGCTGAGGATTTTAACATTCATTAACCATGCTAACCAGTCATTAGTACTTCCTTTATCAGCAAGCAAAGAATAAACAGAAATTCTAATAGAAATTCATCACAGAGAATGTACTCCATACCTAAGCAAGTGTTATGACTGCCAGTGTATTAGATTAACTGCTATAATATTGGCAGCATGAAAGATTTCTGTTATAAAATTTAAAAATATCCTTTAATTAATGTTTACTTTGTAACTGGTCTCTTTTACACTTAAGTAGGCTATACAGATAATCTCTTACATATCCAGTATAATAAAGTGCTAATGGATATTTTATACCTAATATGTTTGTGTGTGATCCTTTAACTATCAGTTTGAAGAAGGATTGAGGACTTCTTATGCTTCAGACAAATCTTTTTTCCCCACTACTGAGGAATTAAAACATTGTGACCTGTTTTTCCCCCCAACCAAATTGTTGAAAGAATTTGCAATTCATAATATAAAATACTTATAATGGAGCTAACAATGAATGAATGGACAGATGAATAAAATGAACAAAAGAGCACTTATTAAATGCTTACTGGGCAACTAGGTGGTGTAGTGGATAGTGTGTCAGCTCTGGAGTCAGGAGGACCTGAGTTCAAATCCAGCTTCAGACACTTGCTAATTGTGTGACCCTGAGCAACTTACTTAACCCTGTTTGCCTCAGTTTCCTCATCTGCAAAATGATCTGGAGAAGGAAATGGCAAACTACTCCAGTATCTTTGCCAAGAAAACCCCAAATGGGATCATGGAGGGTTGGCCATGACTGAAATGAGTCAACAACAAAAGTGCTTACTATGTGCAAAACACTACGCTAAGAGGGCGGCTAGGTGGCACCGTGAATAGAGCACTGGCCCTTGAATCAGGAGCACCTGAGTTCAAATTCGACCTCAGACACTTAACACTTACTAGCCGTGTGACCTTGGGCAAGTCACTTAACCCCAATTGCCCTACCTTCCCCCTAAAAAAAAACAAACAAAAAAAATTCTGGATGAGATTTCTAGGGCTGCCTGTGCATATACCTAAGTAAGATCCTATGTCCACATGCACGTCCTACTCATCTGCTTGGATGCTTTCTGGAAGTAAGCTCGTCTAAAGTAGAAACCTTTTGCAAGGTCATGTGGTATAAATGAAATAATTCCTGAAGCCCTCGGTTTGAAATTCTTCTCTTTTCCCCGCAACACACTCTTTGACCCAAGGCCAGTCAGAATGTCTCTGAGACTCAGTTTTCTCATCTGAAAGTTGATGATAATATCACTTATCCCATGGAGTTGTTGTCATGATCAAATGAGGTCATGAATAGAACATGCTTTGCAAATACAAGCACTTATACAGGGTGTCCCAAAAGTCTTAGTGTACTTTTAAGCTATTAAAATGAATAACTTTGAGCTATTAAAGCTTAAAACTGCACCAAGACTTTTGGGGCACCTTTGTAGAAACATCATTTATTATTATATAAGAGGAGTTGGGAGTGCTTTTTCCCAACAGTGGCTGCAGAAAAGAAGATATTTTCTGTCAGTCTTCACAACAACCTTGTGATGTAGGGGTCATTATGAACCTCATTTTGTAATTGAGGAAACTGGGGCAGAGAGAGGGTAAACTACTCACCCAGGGGCACACAGCTAGTAAGTGTCTGAGGCAGGATTTGAAGTCAGGCCGTCATGCCTCCAGACCCAGTGAATCTGCTATGCTGCCTTCCTGCACTAGAGGAAACATTTATTAAGTGTTTATTATGTGCCAGGCACTGTGGTAAATGCTGGGGTTATATATACAAGCAAGCAAGATGGTCTTTTTCCTTGAGGAGTTTGCATTCTAATGGGGGAGCTGAAAATGGGAATGGGGATCAGAATATACTCCCACAGTAGCAAGGTGTGGCACTAGAGGCCAGATTCTAGGTACAGTTTGAAAGACTACACTTGCCTTGACTTTTATGGTACATTCTACTGGAAAGAAGAATATGATGTTAACCAATTAAGAAAATAAACTGAGATTTTTTTATTTTCTTCTTTTTTTCTCTCTCTTTTGTTTACTGTAGGAGGTTTTGAATGTGATTGACCATGGCCTGATGGATCTAAATGGGACAAGTGAGGATGCCCTAGAATGGGATGAAACTGACATAAGTAATAAACTAATCAGCTTAAATGAAGAATCCAGTGATCTTGATCCAGAACACACCCATGCACACACCATGCCAAACTTGAAATCCGAATTGGAGGATGCAGGTAGTGAGGACCGAAGTTATGAGGAATATGCTAGTGATCAAGGAAGGTCTCACTATGGCTCTAGCATCACTGCCCCCTCTAGCCCACATATCTACCAAGTTTATAGCCTTCACAATGTCGAACTTTATGAAGAGAACCACATGCCATTTCTGACAACCAGCCCCGACCTCCCCGGAATAACCCAACCTAAAGTTTTAACAAAAAGTCTCAGCAAAGACTCTTCATTTTCATCGACCAAATCTTTGCCAGACCTTGTAGGTGGGATCACTTTGGTTAAGCCTTGCACATGCCACGGAAGAGACATGAGTCAACATTCTGGGAGCGAGAGTGGCATTGTCAGCGAAGGGGACACTGAGACCACAACCAACTCTGAAATGTGCCTGCTGAATGATATGGATGGACCTCCAAGTAACCCTGAAAGTGAACACCCAGGTCCTCACATGAGTGATGTAGTTAACATATTAAAACAAAAAATTAAAGATGAGGAGGAAGACATTAAGCCTCCAAATAGTTCTCAGTCACCCGTATCACCAATGTGTTGTGTAAATGGAAAAGATGGAGATTTAAACAGTGTTACCAAGCATACCCCTGATTGTTTGGAAGAAGAATTACAAGGAAAACATGATGTGTTTACATTTTATGATTACTCATACCTCCAAGGCTCAAAACTCAAATTACCAATGGTAATGAAACAATCACAGAGTGAAAAAGCACATGTGGAAGACCCATTGCTTCATGGTTTTTATTTTGATAAAAAATCCTGCAAATCTAAACATCAGACTACAGAGTTACAACCAGATGCAGCTCCCCACGAATGTATTCTGGCAAGTGTGCCCCATGAAATGGATCCCAATTCCTGTAAAAGTGGCAATGGAGAGAAGATATTACCAGGCATGCAAAATGCCAAGCAACTCCCTCTACTCTCTCAAAGCTCTTCCTTGGAGTCCCTTTCACCCGGAAGTGACTTATTTGGATCAGGCGTCTTGAAAAATGGTGATGGCCTTCAACGGAGCACGTCACTGGAAAGCTGGTTAACATCATATAAAAGCAATGAAGACCTTTTTAGCCGCCACAGCTCAGAGGACATCAGTGTGAGCAGTGGTTCAGTTGGCGAACTAAGCAAAAGGACTTTAGATCTCCTGAACCGACTGGAGAATATCCAGAGCCCCTCAGAACAAAAGATAAAGCGTAGTGTTTCTGACATCACTCTCCAAAGCAGTTCCCAAAAGATGTCCTTCCCTGGCCAATTGGACATAGCATCCTCCATCAACGAAGACTCAGCCGCCTCTCTCACTGAACTCAGTAGCAGCGATGAGCTCTCTCTTTGCTCAGAGGATATTGTATTGCACAGGAACAAAGTCCCACAGGATTCAAATGCATCCTTCCGGAAACGTATTACCCACTCAGTGGCCGATGAGAGTGATGTCAACGTCAGCATGATTGTTAACGTCTCCTGTACCTCTGCTTGCACAGATGATGAAGATGACAGTGACCTACTCTCCAGCTCCACTCTCACTTTGACTGAAGAAGAGTTATGTGTCAAAGACGAAGATGACTCCAGTATTGCAACTGACGAGGAGATTTATGAAGAATGCAATCTAATCTCAGGGCTGGATTACATCAAGAATGAACTGCAGACCTGGATTAGACCCAAGTTTTCACTGTCGAGAGAAAAGAGGAGATGTAATCTCAGTGATGAAATTCAGTGCAGCAAAGACAGAGGCAGCAGTGAGACATCTAACGCCACAGATGCACTGAATATTGAAGCCCTGTTGAATGGCTCCATAAGGCGGATGCCTGAAAATAATGGGAATGGTAAAAATTCATCTAAAGTGCAGGAGATTGGGACAAAGAGAGAAAATAAAAAGAATTTTTCCAAAGTCAATAAAGATCCATTTGCAGATGACATGGAGAACGGCAATGTCGAAAGCCTTCCAGAAAGACCAAAGGAAACACCAAATGGAATTTCAAAGGTGTCAAAGGATCTTGTTCCAATCGAGAATGAGACTTTAGAAAGTGAGAACTGCATGTGTGAAGCATTTACAGATAGCTCTGATGATTCAAATGTGGAAGGGAAGGAATCTGTTCCTTCACCTTCCAGGAACCCTCCAAAGAAATGTCAAAACCACTTGATTTCAGAAATTCAAAGTGCAGCTTCTATTCCTACTGACAAGTCTTGTCCAGAACATGCCACTGAAACCAGTGTGCTCAACAAACCAGATCCTGCACTACTAAACTCTTCATCTGACAATGCCCCTAGAACAGCTGAAAAGCCTGCTGATCCCTCCCCGGCGCTGGAGCCCAGTGAAACCGAAGAAAATGTTGCTATGGATGACAGAATTTCCTGTTGCAACTGTGAGTTGGATGCTTTACACAAACGAGATACAGAAGGTTGCTCAGTACACAACTTTGTTAAGGAGATCATTGACATGGCTTCCACTGCCCTGAAGAATAAATCCCAACCTGAGAGTGAGACAGCCACTCCCACATCATTAGCTCAGATCAAGGAAAAAGTATTAGAACATTCTCACAGGCCCATCCAACTCAGAAAAGGAGACTTTTATTCCTACCTTTCCCTCTCATCTCATGACAGCGACTGTGGGGAGGTCACCACCTACACAGAAGAGAAAAGCCACTCTCTGTTGCCACCTGACTTCCCTGAATCGGGCCCAGATGAAAAAGAGGATATTGAATGTTTCTTTGAGGCTTGTGTTGATGATGACGAAGGTGAACAGCAATGCTATTTCTCCAGTGAGCCCCCAAAGGAAGCTGTGGTGTCAGAAAAAGATCCAATTTCCCTAGAAGGGACTAAAACCTCCTCTAACTACAGTGGGTTTTCTTTCTCGAGTGATCAGACTGACACAGGCACTCTGAGTCCCACCTCCCAGAAAAGATCTGACATTGGAGAGGAAATGTGTAATGAGTTTGGTACTTCAAACAGCTGTGAGGCGAGTTCAGCCCTACCTGCTGCTCCAAGAGAGAGTAATGAAGAGAGTAGTTCTGGGAAGCCAGGTGGTTCTGGGATGCTGGAAGATGGTTGTGCTGCTTTAGCCAAAACTATAGATCCAGGCCTCCCATTGAAGGCAGAACAGATGAAAGACCAGGCTGTATTGCATCCTAACAGTAAAACGTTAACCTGTGAAGAAAACCTACTGAACCTTCACAAGGACCGGCATATAAATATGCACAGGTAGAATGTAATCCTCCCCGGGCACATAAATCATCTCATTGAAAGGTATGTGCAGTCTTTATGTGATTAAAGATACATGCATTGTGAAAGGGGAATGACACTCCACAGGAATACCATTTACCATATGCAGTTCCTATAAATGACTTGTTAAGTAAATCTATAAATATAGTAATGCAATTTTGATCCAACTCAACCAGCATAGAAGAAAAGGCTAAATTAGGTTGACTGGAGTTGCTATCATGCTAGAAATCTAGGTACAGTAAGCTGAAATAATTCCTGTGAGAAAGAAAGAAAAATAGAAAAGGAAAGAAGGAAGGAAGGAAGGAAGGAAGGAAGGAAGGAAGGAAGGAAGGAAGGAAGGAAGGAGCTTTTTCTAAATTGGTGTTTAATAAGGATGTGATGTAGTGAAAAGAGGGCTGGATTCAGAATCAGAGGACATGGGATTGAATTCCTACTCTACCACTTCTTGTCTGTGTGATCTTGGAACAGGCTATTTAACCTCTTTATTTGTAAAATAAATGGATTGGATTTAGCCTCCAAGGTCCCTCTAGCTCAGATCCTATGGCAATCTTTTTTCATTATCTCATGCTAGCTAAGGGAACTGAAGCATTGAGATAATAATAGCCAAGATGCAAATAAGTCAAGTTTTGCAAAGTTCTTTAAGCATATTTTCTCTTTTAATTCTCACAACAAACTTGTGAAGGATCTGTTATTATCCTCCCAATTTTAGAAGATGAGAAAACAGGGACAGAGAGTAGCTAAATGACATTTCCAGGGTCACTCAGCTAGTACTTGTCTGAGACAGGATTTGAATTCAGGTCTTCCTGAATTTATTTCCAGTGCTTTATCTATTATTCTACCTACCTGCCTCAGATAATTATCTGAATGATTCAGCCCCTCTCCTCCCAAATCTGACATCAACAGTCAAAGGAGTGCCCAAATTAGGATTAACCACAATTATATAATTTTCACTGATTTCACTTTTCTCTGTGTAAACGCCATCAGTTTGTTAAATCATTTTTCCCCTTTATACTAGCATATTCGTGCTTTCTCTCTCAGATTATCTCTAATTTACCCCAAATAGTTTCTGGCTTGTACATTGCTACTCGAATATTCTCTCCCCCATTAGAACTTCTTGAACATCAGAATATGTGAGAGCCTTGAGAGTGGGAATCCTTTGCCTTTGTTAATATCCTCAGCACTTAGCATGGTTCTAATCACATAGTAGGCACTTAACAAGTGCTTCCTTGATTGACTAAGGAAGAAGGTTTGGATGCTTTGAGATGAGGAGCCTTTAGGTTATAGGATCATGCTCCAGCCTGATTTGCCTTTGATGCTACAATCTACAGCTGCTTTTATCACAGATGATTCCCCAGTAACATGTTATGCTTTCACAATTACTGAAAAAAAAATGGCGCAGTTTGAGAAATAAAGTAGGAGGAAGGCAACTTGATGTTGTTTTCAGTTTTGAATTAATTGGGGCTCTTATTTTACCCAAACACACCTGAGGCCCCAAAAATACAGTACAGAAAAAGTATGTGACAGGTTAATAGAATTTGGGTAAAAACAGAATTTTTAAATCTTGTCTGAAGATGACAGGTTGGTTTCCATCATTTAAAAAAAACTCTCCTTTTAAAATTCCACTCTTCATATTTAATAAGACAGTTATTGATTGTTAAATTTGAGGTGATAGTATATCCCTAACTGACACAAAGATTCCATTTTTCCCATTTCAAAAATCCAGTGATGAATACTCTGTCTCAATCTAGTTTGAAGAAGCAAAACCTGAGTTACCCAATGTGGGAATTATATTTCACGAAAGTAGGAGCTCCCAGTTGGCCCCCCTTTAGAAGCTTAATGTTGTAACCTAAACTCGTGCTATAGGAAATGAATTACAGAAGCAATCTACCCTAATTTGTTAACTTATTCAAATAACAGTTATTATACTTAACTATGCTAAAGATTATCTTTTTTGTGGCAGATTGTTTATTTTTTGATGAGCCTAATTACTGATTTTCTAAAGGTAATTTACATTTATTACAAATACATCTTTTAAAATGTGACAGATAAATGTTGTTCCCATAATGTATTATGAAAAAAGTTACTATTTAAAAACACATTATTTAATTTGAAAGATGAATGGCAAACATCATTATTTTTTTCCTGTTAACACCTGTGCCCTAAACTCATTAAAATGTGTGATTCTGTGTAGAGCTGTAAGAGGTGGAGGTGGGGGGCAGGGGGAATCTATACCATATATATATATAAACCCTAAAAATAAACTCAGTATGCAAAATTGGAGAAAGAAGCTTGACTTAGTAATGTAGCTCAACTAATTTTATACTGTTTCGGGCTCTATTTACATTGTTTGGGAATGAGAATAAAAGCAGTGAGAGAAACATATTCTCTATTAAATGTGTCCATACTCTAATTACATTCTTTATCAGTGTGCAGTAAAACTGACCATTAGAAGAAAGTGAGAGCAATTCCATAAACTTCTCCAAAACCACCTCGGCTGTCGATTATGCAGCTTGCTTTGCCAGCCTACAGAGGGGCTTATAGAGCCCAGCTGAATCTCTTTTCTCAAAGGATATAAAAGCTTGAAAGAAACACCACTCTGAGCATGACATCATGTGACCATGACCCCCAAGTCACCAGTCACGCCAGGATCTGGAGGCTCATATTCAGAGCACGACAAACTCCAAGCACTAAGGAATCCTGTTCCCCATCAGATTTGGAAAGCACAGACTGTTATGCCTTGTGATCTTTCAGAAGTTTATTCCTCGTCCTTTGTAAGGGGCAGGCAACAGAAATGACAGCATGCTCTGCTTTTGAAAGCAGGGGGAAAGAATCTTCTGATGTAGTCCTAGCATCCTATAAGCAGGGCCAGCATAAAACCATCTAGTCAATGTTTTCTAAATCCGGAGCGTTTCATTCTTTGTCTCTGTATCCCCAGAGCCTAGCAAAGGGCCTGACATAAGTAGGTACTTAATAAATGCTTACCAATTGGATGATTGGGTACCTGCTATGTGCATAGCATACTACTGTTCACTATGGAGGAAACAGGAACCAGATCTCCCTCACATATAACAAAACAACAACCATAATAACAATAATTCCTGGCATTTATATGGTACTTTAAAGTTTACAAAGCACTTTACATCTGAGTTTCACAGCAATCATGTTAGGAACTGCAGGTATGATTTTCATCATTATCATTTTAGAGAGGAGGAAAATGAGGTCCACAGACTTTCTCATGGTTACAGAGCCAGATGTCAGAAGCAGTATTTAAACCCTAGTTTTCAGAAGTCTAGCTCTATCCATAATTTTATGCCTTCTCTAAAGCAAGGGTTCTTAACCTTTATTATGTCATGGACCCCTTTAGTAATCTACTCAAGTTTATAGATACCTTATAAGAACGATGTTTTTACATGCATAAAAAAACACACAGGATTACAAAGGAAGCCAATTAAAATATCATCTTAAAAAAACAACCAAAACACAAAAACAGGGCATGGACCCCAGGTTAACTCCTGCTCTAAAGCTATTTTTAAAATAACCATTCAGGGAGCATTGATTAAGCATTTACTAAGTGACAGACACTATTCTAAGTACTGAGGATGTAAATGAAAGTGAAAACACTAAATACTAAAATGCTATTTAAAAGCCATTTGCATCAGGGTTAGGGAATTTTTCAGTTTTGTGCAAAGCATCTGGAGGATTGGATTTTTCCTTTTTCATGTAACTGTTTGGGCATTGTATAGATACGTCCCCAAGCTGTGTATTCCAATTCTGCCCTGAGAGCTCTGTGACCCAGGACATATTATTTAACTTCTTTATGCCTCTCCTTTCTTATCTATGCCTCCAAGGCAGAGGTGCCTTCAGGATTAAGGTAATGGATAAATAGGAAAAATGACCATAAAATCTCTGGAAAAAAGAAAGTGCTATGTATATAAAAGCTTAATGATCGTAATTGTTCTTCCCAGTAGATTCAGTCAAGCAAACAGAAAAAAGCTGCGTTTCCATTTAGACTGTTTGAAAGGCAGTCAGTCAGAGAATTCTTTTACCAAGACACTGTTTTTACTACACGAAATTCAATTTGCCGGCTTTTCCAGAAATAAATTCTGAGATCATAAAAAGCCTCTATTTTATAATGTCATCCTTGGAAGTCTATAACTTAGGAGAAGCAGATACAGTCTGCAAACAGGTAACCAAAGAAAACCCTTTACCTACAAGGAATCTAATTAAAACTCACCCTCAAATGACTGAAGAGAAAACTCGATCTAAGCCAACCCAGTATGTATGATGCAGTTGCACTGGTTTCCAGGCATACCGCTGTGCTTTTCACTATTTCCCCCTATTTGCCATGTTTCTATAAAAATAGAGAGGTCAGTTACAGCAAATCACATCAAAGGAAAAGGTAACTGGATAGATCCAGATATTTCTGCTTAATTTGGAAGAGGCACATAATGCATGTCTGGAGTGCCTCCTAGGAACTGCCTAAGAGATGTACTTTGCACTAATCTTTTCGCTGTATTCTGACAGTTATTTCTTCATAATCCTCATCATAAGCCTCTGCTCTTTGATGAATAGTTTAACCCTAAACTTCAGGCTGGAAAAATTCTAGGGTTTAAAATTTTAACTCATTACTTGCAGCAGATATATACTCCACTTTAAACTTTACTTTCTTAGGAAGCCTTCCTGCTGCTGTTTTCCCTTTGGCTGTAATATCCCTTCTGTTTTTCTGATCAACAAATATGAGAGGAGCTAGTCTACAGGACATATACTTTGGGAATGTGAATGCATATACCTGTATATGTATTATACTAATCAGGGCATACATATAGCACCACAATGTGCTCTCTTAATGCAAGTGTATATACACTACATATAATTAAATTACATGTTATTCATAGTTTATGTAAGCACAGGGTCATTTTCAAACTGATTGCTACTCAACATCCTTAAGTAATCCCAAACTTCTTTAAAGCTTTTCCAATGAGGAAAAGAGGAGAGAAATGGGAGAGGAAAGGAAAGAAGAGGGGGAAGCTAGGTGGTACAGTGAATAGAACACCAGTCCTGAAGTCAGGAAGACTTCAGTTCAAATTTGGTCTCAGACACTTGACACTTAACTGTGTGACCTTGGGCAAGTCACTTAACCCCAATTGCCTTGCCTTCTCCACTCCCAAAGAAAAAGAAAGGGGAAAGATGGGGTGAGAAAGAGTGAGAGAGAGGGGAAGAGAAGGGGGGAAGGGAATGAGAAGGGAGGGGGAGAGAGGGGGAGAGAGAGAGGGAGAGGGAGAGGAAGAGGGAGAGAGGGAGAGAGAGAGATTTGGTCCAAACTTATTATTTGGCTATTCCTTGAACTAAGGATCCTTAACTGACCTAAACTTGAAATTTAGATTTCCTTCTATCTTAGGAAGTTGTTTTGGCCCATTTGAAAATAGGAAGGCAGGCCTGTGTTTTTACAGATTTGTATTCAAACCACAAAATATAAAGACTCAACTAAATCTTTTTTTTTAATTTTCACCATGTTTTCTACATCTTGAACTCTTAGTTATGAACAAGTAGTTAGTTATTTTAGTTTGCTTTCAAGGATCTGAAACACATCACAATTGATCTCTATTTTTCCTAGATATAGCCCAGTAACAGGCATATTTATTTACTCAAATCACATCTAATCAATAAGAATCTATTAAGCATCTGCTACATTCCAAGCAGTCTCTGCCTAAAAGTGATTAAATTCTACTGAAGGAAAAACATGTTCATAGATGAGTGGATATTGGAAACACAGAGATAGGAACTGGACCTATGATGTCATCAGTGTAACAGATGTTCTAATGAAATTCTTTCTGCCAATGCAGCTCAGTAACTTCTCTGCAATTTATAATCTTGGAGAGCTGGCTAGAGAACTGAGTAGTTACATGACTTGCCTAAGATCACACAGACAGTATATAGCAGAGGCTTAGGACTGCCTTCCTGGCTTCAAGGTCAGCTCTGTTATATCACACTGCCCCTTGAGGATGTATACAAAAGAAATTCAAAGGGATTTTGGCAGGAGGCAGGTGAATGAGATTGAACAACAGGTGACTCAAGAAAGGCCCTTTCAGGAAAAAGCACTTGTACTGAACTCTGAAAGAATTTAGAAGGTCACAACTGGGATGTGGAATGCTACAACATGGAGCAAGTAAGACTGTGTTAGAGTTCCTGATGGGGAACAATGGGTAATCAGCCTGGAAAGATATACTGGGGCCAGTCTATAAAAGGCTTTGAATGCCAAATAGAGGAGTTTTTTTTATCTTATTCTAGAGGTAATGGGGTATCACTGAAGTTTCTTAAGCAGAAATATGAGTCACCTTATGAGACTAAAACACATGTCTTTGTAAGACTCCCCCACTATGTCAATGAAACCACAAGCATTTTAAAATCAGAAGTCCACCTTGTAAAGAAAGTTGAGTTTACTTTTGGGACCAGAGTGAGCATTCCTTATCACTTTCTGAGTAACTGGGCTTTAGAAGCCTCACATTTTCATATTGATTGGAGCATTCTTTGTGTGCTGTAAAATAAATAAATAAGCCAGTTCACAGACAATAGTGTGGATAGGGTCTGGGTAAAAGGTCAAATTTGATGATTCTCCTTGTTTCTTTTGAAACTGAGGTTTTAAAAAGAAAAAAAATCAATAAATTTCCCACATTAATTCTAAGACATTCTTGACACTCAAGCGAAGTTGTTGAAAACTCTCCCATTCATACTGTTTGGATGCCTACATTCAGAGATGACCACCAGCAACCCCCTGATAGCTGTCTCCAGTGTATTTTGCAAATGTAATTTCTGAAATTTGCTATTACTTTTTTGTTTGTTTCCTTTCAGAAGTCTGGTTGCACTCCAGGTGCAGGCTCATCCTCCTAACCCTGGGATGGCCTCGGGTTCCATTGTGTCACTGCCTTTTGTTACACTGACTCCTCCCAAGATAAATATTCCTTCCAAATGCAATTCGTCCATGTGGGCTTTGTGATTTGGCTGCGTGGTGCACTGGTCCTCTTCAGATGATGGTTTTTTGTTTTCCCTTTTCTTTTCTTTTTTGAAGTATAGCAAAGCCATTTGTTTTCACAAGGATTCTTGTCCCAAACTACCTCTACTGATCCTGTGTTCCTCAGTTGGACATTTCCGTTGGCTCTTCTCCTGACTGTTCTTTAAAGTTCTACAATTCACCAAATTGCAAGTGTATTCAATTCACCTGTTTAGAATGGTATCTGCAAATGCTTTCCTATGTCATATCTCACATATAACAAATTTCTGGTATAATGCCTATGCTTATTAGGATGGTTTGACCTAAGCAAATATTTGATTTCATTTGATTTCAGTAAAGGAAAGAATCCTTACTCTTTTTTGATTCTGACCATGATAAATAAAGTAATTTTTTAAAAGCACCATTTTATTTATTTCATTTGAAAAAAAAAAACCTATGCAACACTTCAAGAAACAACTACACAGTGTTGTATGTTATAAACTGGTAACATTCTACTATTGAATTATGTACAACATTTTGGTTTTTTATGCTTCTTGAGGTGGTAATAAGAAAAAAAAGTTTTTTTAAAAATGTGTGCCTTGCTGTATTTCTTATACCATTTATTAAAAAAAAGCTGCTTTCACAGTAAAATTATGTTGGTTTGAAAGGAGGAAATAGCAAGGTTAAGATGTGTGAATAATTTCTGTATATATGTATAACCAAGTGCAAACATTGATGTATAATGACAGTATAAGATGCTTTCATGTTTTGTGATGTCTAGTGATGTGGAAAATATAAGCCTTAAATCCATTAGATTGCATGGTAATTAGAACTGGCATAATAAACATAGTTTATTGGGGGAAAAAAGCCTAACCAGTGATCTCTTCTACCTGTTCTCCTTCAGAAAGAAATCTCTGCATCCTGTTCTAGAAATAATATACAATTTTGAAATTTCAATACTTGGCAAGAGGCTTTGAGTTACTTTACCTAAATCAGGGACTGGAAATGGAGCCTTCAAAGTCTAAAGGTCTTTTTCATCATATACATGTACATACCAAGACTCAGTAGCATTCTACTATAAACTCACTGCATCCCCACCACCACCAATTAATAAATATTTATTCAAGACTTTTATTTCTTCTTTATCATTAATTGACTGTTGATTCATTTCAGGGTTTCTATTGCCTTTAAATTCCACTCATTTAAATAGTTCCCCAGGATAATTTCATGTGTACAAATATATGGACCTTTTAAAAAAAAATCTAGACCTACAACCAAATTACATTAGTGTAGGCAAATCGACATGGAATGTTCATCTACCAAGATAACTTCACAGAATCATAGCATTTAAGAGTCTGAATCATAGCATTTAAGAGTACTTAGGAGGCCATGTTCCCAGAAATGCTAAAGAGGACAATTGACTTGCCTAGGATTTTTGTCAGGGGCCAAACTTAAACCCAGGTCTTCATGTCCTAGAGACCAGCTGTCTTTGCACTCTACCATGCTTCATCATAATTCATTTATTTTTTCCTTTGTACCAGATCTCTGATTTTGTTAGAATAGGGAACTCTTCTGAGCAAACTTCTTTTTTACTAATGCAGATCAGACTTGCTAAGCAAAGCCTTACGTCTTAAAGAGTTGTCTGAGAAACTGGTGACTCACCCAGGGCCATATGGTTAGTATGTGTTAAAGGCAAGATTTGAACAAGATCATTCAGACCCCTAGGCCCCCATTTACTATTTCTACTTCATGATGCTATCTATATTTATGTGTGTATGTATATTGTGTACATATATGTTTGTATATTTACCTACAAGTATTTTTATTGGATATAAAAGTATACTGGATGTATATGCTTTTATACATAGATATACACATATTATACATACATAATATGCATAGAGAAACATTATATATCTCTATCTAGGCAATTATGTGTGTAGAGACAAATACTTTTATAGTTAGGGTGATCACTGATTTAGACAGAATGTGTCAAATGATTATATTCTATACCTCAACCATATCAAAGGAAAAGGAGACAAGATGTTTTCTATTCAGTGCTACTTTTCAGATCAGGAATTTATAAATCACAGTTCCAGAGGCATCTAGGTAAACAGTCCATAGATCCCTGAGCACGAAGACAGAAAGACCTGAATTCAAATCCTGTCTCAAGCTGTGTGACCCCAGGAAAGTCACTTAAATCTCTCTCTGCCTTGGTTTCCTAAACTTTAAGATAGCCTCACCAAAAAAGGATTGTTGTGAGAATCTAACAGGATAATATTTGCAAAGTGTTTGGCACAGTGTTTGGCATACAGTTGGCATTCAATAAATGTCTGTTCCCTTCCCTGCCCCTCTGCCCCAGGTATTTGATTGAAAGCCAAACAAACCTATGGTTGGAAAGAAGAGACATACATTTGGGGGAGTAGGGGGAAATCAAACCTAGAAACCAACATGGTATATTATGTAAACAAACCCTAGAAGGTATGATAACCAACAAACGTAAATACTTTTAGAATGGGAGAGATCTTTGTGGGCTAGAGAAAGAAAGCGCTTTGGAAAAGTTGATGTGAACTTTAAAAGGAAAGGCAGAACTTGATTTGGTGGTAAGGGACAGGGGCAGAACAAACAGCAGAAGAAGGAAAATGAGGTTGAACTGTGTGTGTGTGTGAGTGTGTGTGTGTGTGTGTGTGTGTGTGTGTATGTATGCGCGCACACATGGATGCATGTGTATATATGTGTGTGCTGAACAGCAGTGGGAGATAGAATAAGGTAATAGTGAGGGCTGGAGGACCCTGAAATGGCTGAAAAATTCAAACTTGATTCATTAGGCAATGTAGGTCCTATGCATTCATTCACTTTTTTTATTATGACCTGGCTGGAAATTCAGTGACCACACCAGGGGTGGGGAACCTGCAGCCTCAAGGCCACATCTGGCCTTCTAGGATTTGAGGTGGGGCCTTTTGACCGAGTCCAAGTTTTACAGAACAAATCCTTTTATTAAGGGGATTTGTTCTGTGAAGTTTAGATTCAGCAAAAGGGCTGCATTTGAGGACCTAGAGAGCCACATGTGACATCGAAACCATAGGTTCCCCACCCCCGGACTACCCTAATCCCACTGCTGATTGGCAGAAGAGCTTTGACCTACTCTGATCTAATTTGGGCTGGCTTACCCCTCCTTTAGGCAACATGGCACCCCCCACCCTCACTCCCTGAGACTTCAAGACACTGATGAGGATCAGAACTGAGGGCCAACACCATCTAGATCAGTTTATCCCATGGCAGCTTGGAACATCCAAGTTCAGGTGATGTTTTTGCATTGGGATTACAGGAGCGTGTCACCACACTTGGCCGTTGTAGGTTCTTAAGTCGGAGACTGACATGATGAAAGTACTAGATGTGTACAGACTGGATTGAAAAAGGAATAAACTGTATGGAGGGGGCTAATTAGGAGGCTAGCACAGTAATTCAAGTAGGAGGTGATGAGAACCTGGAGCAGAATGGTTGCTGGGGGAATGCAGAAGAAGGGACAAAAATCATAGAGGTAGGGCATCATTAGGGGATGCTGTTCAATTAGGCTTCATATAGGTCATACCTTATTCTGCATATTGAGAAGAGAAAATCTTGTGTTTCCAAGGTTAGTCTATGTCTATAACCAGAAGCACAGTCAAAAAGATCGCCTTGTAATTTTGGTAAAACTCATCGTTTACTTATTAGAATCGGTAAGTCAATCAAGCAGCACGTATTTATTTGAGGATTTGCAATGTGTTCAATCTTGCCACAATCTATGCTCAACAATGAGTCTAAGAAAAGGAATGGAATTTCATGATCATCTAGTTTAACTTTCCATCCAAATTAGGAATCATTTCAACAACATACTTAACAAGCCGTCAGCCATCATCTAATGGAACACTCCATAATGGGGAACTCACTACTTTGCCGAGACTTTCTCTATCATTGAGCAATTCTTATGTGCTAGAAAATTCTCATATTGAACTAAAATTTGTATTCTAACTTCTACCCATTGGCCTATTTCTGCCGTCTGCAATGTCTACTCCACTCTGTGTGCTAGCCCTTCAAAGGTTTGAACATAGCTATCATGGTCTTCCTCACTAAATGTTCTCTTCTCAGTGCCTTCAACCATTATCAAATACACCAAAAGAAGAAAGGCCATTTTCTCTTAAGTAGTTCTTTGCAAATAAGGCATTTACTAAGCACTTACTCTGCCAGGTATTTTATTGAATGTCAAAGAAAGTTTATGGTCTAGTTGGGGAGAGAAGACATACACTTGGGGAAAAAATAAATTAGAAAACAATATGGTATACCATTATAAACAAGACCTAGAAGTATGATACCAACTGAGCTTTTGAATACTTTTAGAATCAGAGAGTTCTCTGTGGGTTGGAGAAAGAAAGCATGGAGAAGAGGTGAGGCATATCATGGCAGAGTGGAAAGAGTACTGGCCTTAGGCCAGAATACCTGGATTTGGACAGCTACATGGCTCAGTGGACAGAACACCAGCTCTGGAGTCAGGAGGACCTGAGTTCAAATCCAGTCTCAGATAGGTTATTAGCTATGTGACCCTGGGAAAGTCACTTAAATCCAATTGCCTCCCCCCAAGTAAAAACACTAACCAAACAGAAAATCTGGGTTTGAGTCCCAGCTCTGTCACCTAATATCTGTGTGACCTTGACAAGTTAGGAATTAGCTTAGAAGCTTTCTAAGATTCTTTCCAATTCTGTGATTCTATAATCTTTGTTTTCAAGGAGCACTTAAGTTTGATTGAGAATTCTCTGATTGCATTTATTTCAGGCATATAGATTCAGCCATGGCATACTTCAATACTTTTTTTTTGCATTTAAAAATACTAATTACATCAGTTCAGCTTTAATTTGTGCATGGTCCTAAAATAATTAAGCTAAATTTTTAGAACTGGACAAGAACCCAAGACATTATCTAATCAAATCATACATATACAGGCCTGGTGAATAGTGGCACCAGTCAAAGCAGGTAATTGTCTGTTTTCATTGAATGCAATTTCTTTGGTTCCCATGGTGGCTCTTCTACGGGTTCATCAGCTTAGTGATCAATGAATTTGTCCTTATGCACAGCCCAAATCACCACTGTTTTAAGTTAAGCCCATTTGTTAGATCTTTCCTAAATATAAGATTATTTTTTTAAATGAACAGAAAACACCAACATCCTTTTCACATGTTTAAGGTAATGATAAAATTTGCGTTCTCTCCTCTGACTCCTCTTTTTCACAAATTATTTTTTTTAAACATTTTGTTCTTTCTTCTCCAGTTTTCCCATACCATTTTAAAAACATAGTGACCAAACAATAGAATCGCAATCTGATTACTGGAGAGAAACAGCAAAGTACTTCTTGTGTTTAAAGGAGATAATTATAAGGGGAGCTTGCATTTTAGATTGATGAGTAAATAAGCATTACAATTTTTTTAAAGTATCTAAATTTGTATAATTTTTTGTGCATTGAGTCAGAGTTTAGTGAATGGAGTTGTTGATACTATACTGCTCAGTTTTTAGCTATTCAATACTTAGAGTATCCATTGATATTTCTAGTAACAATAGTTTGTTAATTTAATCGGTTCATCACTTCCTAATTTTGAGTATTTCCCTCAATGATATTTGTCTCAAGACCTCCACACCTCACCCTCTTCGATTCTCCTTCATATCCTTTCACAGATTTTCCCCCCAGGAGCTTCCTGTATGTTGAAGGCCTCCATCAGGTTTTATACTATTCTGGGATACTGTTGTAGTTGGGCTGTCATCTCATATTTTCTACCTTCCCAGCCCACCATCTTTGCCAATCATACATGGCCTCAATGTCTTTTATATAAGTTCTCATGCATAAATTATCACTGGCAGAATGTTGCCCCATATTTATACCTACTATGCACATGTCTGATGGGTTACCAATAACTTTTATTCTTCTGAGATGATTGCTATAGAAAATGAATGTAAGTAGTTCATTGCTGTTATGTTTCCTTAATATTCCCTTCTTAGATTACAACAATAGAAACAACTCCAACAACAATAGCTAGCATTTATACAGTGCTTTAAGATTTACAACATTTTTCACAAATATCTCATTTGAGACAAACAACAATCCTATCAAGTAGGTACTATTATGATACTCATATTATAGATGTGGAACCTGAGGCACACAGAGGTTAAGGGACATGCCCAGGATCACACAGCTAATAAGTATCTGAGGCTGGATTTGAACTCAGGTCTTCTTAACTCCAAGGTCAACACTCTATCCACTATGCTACTTGGGAATATTTGACATCTAACGTATCTTTCCAGAAGGATTAGTCTATGTCTAGATGACTGAGGAGAGAAGCACCATATACTATTCCAGCTTTAACTCTTTCAGGACCATCTTGCCATACACTTGAATCATCAGAGTAGCGGAAGAAAGCTATTCTCTCACTAGTCACAGTAGGCCTAGGTTAATTAATGGGATTTCTGGCTGAGCTTTGTTGGCCATAGCAGGATAAATCTGGGTCTCATATCTGGGATGGTCATTAACAGTGGTCACAGACTACTCATCACATCAAACATTCAGCGTGAACTTGTGTGCACATTCTAGGGAAAGTCATAGAGTTACAGAAGAGAGAGAGAGAGAGAGAGAGAGAGAGAGAGAGAGAGAGAGAGAGAGAGAGACTGAGACTTGTCCTATGCTTCCCACTTATCAAGGGCAGAGGGGCATTGAATGCATAAAAAGTCAAGGAAATCTGCTCTCCTGGAGTACAAAAGTCAAACTGAGAATTTCAGCCCCAAGTTCTTCATAGCCGTTACCAGCAGAACTTTATATTCCCTTTGGGAAAAAGGTGAAATTCAGAATAATTGAATCATATCGTACAGCCTGAATCTGCCTCATGTTAACCACGGAGAAATGACCAAAGATTGTCTTGTCCAAGTAATTCTTTCTCACCTGCTACATAAAGCAGTATAACGAGTTTTAAGACTCTATAGAAGTAGAGAAGAGGGGCGGCTAGGTGGCACAGTGAATAGAGCGCCGGCCCTGGAATCAGAAGGACCTGAGTTCGGAGCCGGCCTCCGACACTTAATCCACACAAACAAAAACCTAGCCGTGTAACCTTGGGCAAGTTACTTAACCTCAATTGCCCTAAAGGGG
>WOXC01005626.1:0-217916 GCA_011680675.1 Gymnobelideus leadbeateri | reverse complement strand
AAATATCAGAATTTTGAAGAAATCAGTAATCATTAATAATATTCCCAGCAACATAGCTATTTAACTCCTCATGCAAGCACTGAATTGTAAAAATTATCACTTCTTTACATCCCAGGAATGTCAACTGCCAAAACTATCTGTTTCTATGCCTCTATGAATCCTCACTCAACTTCATGTCTAAAGTGCCTCATATATTGTCCATGTTCTTATAGGATTACTCATTCAACAAGCATTTATTAATGCCAGAAATTCTGCTAGGCACTGATGATACAAACACAAAAGTGAAATAACTCCTTTCCTTAATGATCACAGATTGGTAGTCCCCTGTTTCTACCTTCCTACCCTGCCCTCTGTTCTCTCCGCTTTCCATATACACTGCCTTCTCTCTAAATTAAAAAAGGTATCCAAATTAAGACTCAGGTTTGACAGTAATAATGAGTGTTTGTGCTATAATACAAATAATTTTTTTACAATACTATGAAGGTAATATTATTGGTGAGACTACATCATGTGTTTAGCCTTTCAGGTACCAAACCTTTTTGAAGAGAACAGAGATGGATTTATGGTGTAAAGATTTCTCCATCACAGCAGACGTTATTATGGTAAGGCTCCAGTACAAGAATTATACTTCTGAAGTACCTTTCTCTAATAAATAAATGAATCAATCAACAGGTATTTATTAGGTTCGAGATACTAAAGATACAAAGACAAAGTGAAACATTTGAAAAGATGGCCAAGGATCACTGGCACAAGGAGAATATAGAATTTTTTGCAATCCCATATCAGTGTTAGAAATGAAGTTAGGATATGGAAAGGCAACTAAGTGGTTCAGTAGAGAAATCACTGAGCCTGGGGTCCAGAAAGTCTGAGTTCAAATCCACCTTCACTAACTATGTGTCCTAGGCAAGTCATTTAACATTTGTCCAGTTCATTTTCTCAATTGTAAAATGGGGTAACAATAGTGCCTGCCTCATAGAATTGTTGTGAGGATGGAATGAGATAATATTGAGAAAATGCTTAGCACACTGCTTGGCACATGATATCCACTTAATAAAGGCTTCTTTCTTTCCATGGTCCCACAGAGATCACCTAGAATATTCTTAATGGTCAATAAGTGTTAATTATTTTTTTAAACAAATGCTTTATTAACTTCTGTTTTACATCATTCATTTCCACCAGATTTTAAGTTATAATCATTCCCCCCCGTTATTCCCCTACCCAACCTCCCAGAATAGCAGTCCACAAGATATCGCTTCCTCCAATCTGCTCTCTCCCATACCTTCTCCCATACCCCCTTCGACTTTTCCATTAGAAGAAGGTGAATCTTTGTGTCCCAATGCCTGCACATCTTATCTCCCAATTATAAGCAAAAGAGTATTAATAATAGTATTTATATATATTTGAAATATTTAATGTTAAGACCTCGAATTTCAGATCCATTTCCTTCCTCCCTTGTCACCCATTCCCTCTGGGAAGATAAGTAATTCAGTATATGTTGTACATGTCTAGCTATGCAAAACATTACCATGGTAGATATATTGTACAAGGCTGCTTATAATTCCCTCCCACTCATCCCACCCCCCACCTGGTCCATTCCCTACATGATCCTGTCCCTCTTCTATAGTGGGTACTTCCAACCGCCCTCCCCGCAAGGATGCCCTCCCATCCATCATCCTTCCTCTCATCCCCATTCCCCCTATTCTGCTGTAGGTTGAGATATCCCATTTAGTATGTATGTCATTCTCTCCCTGAACCAAATTCAATGAGAATGTGGTTTTGCCTTTTTTGCCTTCCTATTCTCCCCCTCCCTTGCAACCATTTCCCCTTGCTTCTTCTACATGGTGTTTACCTACCCTGTCTCTCCCCATCTCCTCTTGCCACTTTCCTCTCTCACCTCATAATTTCATCCCTTGAGTATTCTCCCTTCCCAACAAATTCAACCTATGCCCTCTATCCATATATAACTGTAACCATATACACACACATTCACATATGTATTCATATGACCACACCCCCTTCTTCCATTATTTTCATAGTGAGAAAGATATCATCAGTCACAGTTATTGCTTTTCCATATAGGAATGTAAATAGTTCAACTTTGATAAGTTCCTTTTGATTTCTTTTCCCTGATTACCTTCTCAGGCATCTCTTACTTCTTGTGTCTGGATGTCAAATTTTCTATTCAATTCTGGTTTTTTCCTCAAGAATGCTTGAAAGTCCTCTATTCCACTGAATGACCATATTTTCCCCTGAAACAAAATACTCAGTTTTGCTGGGTAGGTGACCCTTGGGTTCAATCCCAGTTCTTTTGCCCTCTGGAATATCATATTCCATGCCCTTTGATCCCTCAGTGTAGAAGCTGCCAGGTCCTGGGCTATTCTGATTGTGTTTCCACAATATTGAAATTGTTTCTTCCTGGCTGCTTGTAGTATTTTCTCCTTGATCTGGGGATTCTGGAACCTGGCTATAATATTCCTGGGAGTTTTCTTTTTGAGATCTTTTTCAGGAGGTGATCTCTGGATTCTTTCAACCTCTCTTTTGCTCTCTGGATCTAAAACATCAGGGCAATTTTCCTTGAGAATTTCTTGAAGGGTGATTTCTAGGTTCTTTCTTTGATCATGGCTTTCAGGTAGTCCAATAATTTTTTAAATTGTCTCTCCTGGATCTGTTTCCAGGTCAGTGGTCTTTCCCATGAGATATTTCACATTGCCTTCTATTCTTTCATTTGTTTGGATCTGCTTAACAGCATCTTGATTTCTCATAAAGTCATTAGCTTCCATTTGCTCCAGTCTAACTCTGAAGGAATGAATCTCCTCAGTGAACTTTTGAGATTCTTTTTCCATCTGGCAAATTCGACTTTTTAAGGCATTCTTCTCCTCATTGCCCTTTTGGGCCTCCTTTGCCATTTGAGTTAGTCTATTTTTTAAGGTGTTGTTTTCCTCAGTCAGGCTGTTGACCCTCATTTCATACTTTTCCTGCATCCTTCTCATTTCTCTTTCCAATTTTTCCTCCACTTCTCTTATTTGATTTTTAAAGTCCTTCTTAAGGTCCTCTATGGCCTGCAACCCATTCATGTTTTCCCCTGGGGCTTTTGGAGCAGGACTTCTGACCTCACAGTCCTTTTCCCGCTCTATGCCCCCAAAATAGGAGTCTAGGGTTGCATTTTTCTGTTTCCTTTGCCTTGGCATGTTGCCACTTAATTACTTGACTTTTGGGCTTGTTGCTACACTATGGCTTTAAGGCCAGATAGAGGAATTTTCGTCCCGAACGTGTGAGGGGGCCAACTTCCGTTTCTGGCAAGCTGGAAACCCACCCACGACCTCCACCCCAGATCACAATCCAGATCCAGGGAGGTTAAAGCAAGAGCGATTATCCCCCAAGACTGATCGCTGGATCTCCCTACAGTTCGCAGGCCAGGAGCTGGAGCTGCCTCTGAAAACTACAAAATGGCCTGTCTCCTCATCGGCTTCTAGCCCCCAGGGGAGGAAGCCAACGCGTTCCCCAAATACTGGTCCCAAAGTCCATAGGGCATTATCCTCTTACTTTGTCCTAGGCATGTCTATGTTGATAATTCTGGAGTCACCACAGCTACTGGTGTTCTGGGGTTTCTCCAGCCAGCTGCTGTCCCTGCTGCCCTGGGGCTAAAACCTCGGCTCACGGGGACCTGGGCTCTGCTTGGCTCAGCTCACCTCCCCCAGCTCCCAGACCGCTGCGCTGGTCCTTCCTGCAGGGCTGCTGGGCTGTCCTCAATGGGAGGTTAGCTTCTCTGTGTTGTTCTGTGGGTGCTGGGGCTCCAGAAGTTGTTCAGAGTCCCCTTTTACATAGTTTGGGGGGAATCTGGGGGCAGAGTGGCTTGGATAAGCTGTTTCTACTCTGCCATCTTGGCTCCGCCCCCAAGTGTTAATTATTAATAGCTATAGGAGTGGAAAGATGGCACAATAGATAGAGCAGTAGTCCTGGAGTCAGGAGGACCTGAGTTCAAATCTAGCCTCAGACATTTACTAGCTGTATAACTTAGTTAACCTTAAGTGCCTCCTTTAAAAAAATATTAATAGTTATATACAAACTAATTAATAGCATTCTTTTCTGATAGAAATGCTTTTTTTCTAAATTAAGTATAGTCTTTTTCATTCCTCTTTCCTTCCATGTATAAATTGGAGTTATTAATACTTGCAACCAATCTGACTCCCACATCTGTAATAAGAATAAAGTAAGATTTATAAAGTGCCTGGGTGGATGATAGAATGAAAGACTACCTAGGTTATAGCTCCTCATCCCATCAGAAAATCAAAAGAAGGGTCCCAAATATAACAAATATAGCAATGAAAAGAAGGAAATAGAACATATCACAAGAAAATTCTTCCCCAAAAAAATGAATATCAGTTCACTACTTCATGGTTATTTGCACTCCTTTTTCCATCATTATGCAATCTCATGGTCTCATAGGCCTGGGGTAGCAATGCATGCCTCCTGGCAGCTATAGTATTAGGCACTGGCTTTTGGAAGCATTTTGGAAGTAATATCCTTGAGGTACAGGTTAAAGCCTATGAGTTGGACCAGAATTGCCAAGCTGAAATAGAGGAAAGGAGACAATATTAGAAGAATGTGGAGTTTAGCGGAAGAAAGTCATGGAGGAAGAACACAAATCCTTTGTATAATATAAAGGAAATAGCCAACCAGTGGTAGAGAGAAAGGAAAAAATGGACCCAAATATCAAAGCTTCTCTGGAGTTTCCCTTCAATGACAATCTTCCCTGAGATACTTTATGACCAGTCCTATACATTCAGCCTAGAAAGTTGGTTATGGATTGAATGATGGAACCCATTGTTAAAGAATGATGACTACCTAGAATGAAAGAGGTAGTAGAAGTGAAGAGGCTCAATTGGAATAACCTCAGTATGTTCCTACAGTAGTACTTCAACAACCTACCCCATTGAACATCACAGATACCAGTGATCTGAGAGAACAGAAGAGAGCCAGTGAGTGCAGGAGAAATGCAACAGCAATGATGCTATAAAATAAGGATACCATGGGAAAAAATTGGAAGGGCATCTGATAAAGATTGGCTGAGAAACAAGATATTCACAACTGCAGGAAAGAGCCATTTAATTGAATAATTACTTCTCAAAAAAAGGAACCTGAGTCAAAAATGCCCTGAGGAAATTCCTCAAAATACCTTGAAATGGCAATAGGGTAAATCTAAGAACTTCCACAATGGTTTAGGAGAACCAACAGACAAGGTTTGTTTGTTTCTTTGTTTAAATAAGAATATAGATTAGAATTCTTAATAAAGAAATTATGTCTAATGAAAGAATAGATAATGTAGAACAAGTCAGATATTCTCTGAAAAAATGCAGAGACAAAAGGATCATAAAAACAGAAAAGCTTTATAAAACAAGAACACTGAACTTGAACATAGGATAAGAGATAATATAAGGTCTTTCAGGGGAAAAAAAACTGCATCCTTCATAAAATGATTAAAAAAAACTGGAGTCAGATAACAGAGTATAAGTAGAAAAAATCCAATGGTCATCAACAGAAAGAAATTCTAAGTTTAATTTACCAAGAAGCATATGACTCAAACTACAGAATTACAAGAAGAAACAACAAGTTTTGAAAGCATGAAGAGAAAATATTTTCACATACGAAGGACAATCAACCAAAGAAATATAATATCATATTCCAAAAAGCAGAGATTTACCTGAAAAGCAAAACAACATATTCTGCAAAGCTGAACATAACATTAAGGAAAGTAATTCAGCAAAAAAATAAAGATTTTTCAGTCATTGCTTCAAACAATCCAAATATGAGTAAGGCATTCAACCTGCACACTGGACCAAACAGAAAAAAATTAAACATTTTTCAGATAACAATGAAAGACTATAAAATGAAAGTATGTCTCGAGTCTGTCCTTCTGCCCGCTGGGAGTTGTGCTTGAGGTGGCGTACGCCGTTAGACCCACCAGGCTCCCTCCTCGTCTCGCCTCTTGGTGGGGAGCATCGACCCCCGACCCACTCTAGGCTGGCTGGGATGGGAGTGCAGGTGGAAACCATCTCCCCCGGAAAAGGGCGCCAGACCTGCGTGGTGCACTACATGGGGATGCTTGAAGATGGGAAAAAGTTTGATTCTTCCTGTGACAGAAATAAGCCCTTCAAGTTTGTGATGGGCAAGCAAGAAGTGATTTGAGGCCGGGAAGAAGGAGTTGCCCAGATGAGTGTGGGCCAGAGAGCAAAAATGACCATCTCTCCAGACTATGCTTATGGTTCCACTGGTCATCCAGGCATCATTCCACCAAATGCTACTCTCATCTTTGATGTGGAATTTATAAAACTGGAACGACAGAAATGGTTTCTTCCCCTACCTCCCTGTTTCTTGAATTGGACACATGGAGGAGTCCAGAGTCTCAGCTTCAAGAATGCACATGAATTTGTATGGAGCTTTTCCCTGATATTCCACTACATTCATTGTATAGACATATACCCCAATTGAATGTGTTATCACTTGGCTTTGCTTCCAACTTTTCCTCCTTGTACATGTGTTGTCTCTAAACTATACACTGTAAACCTCAACTTGTAAAGTCATTCATCTTTTTATTTTTGTTTTTGGGGTCTAGATTTAAATTGAAATCTTTTGCGTATAGATTTAAGATTAACTGTATGATCGAGCATTAACAGAACACAGATGAGTTAAACTTAGAATAGGAATTATTTGGACAGAGAAAATCGTTGTCCCTTTTATTTTTTTGGATGAAATTTATCTATTATGTATCAAAAAAAAATTTTTTTGCTGCTGCCATAGTAGATAGAGGAGCTATTGAAGGCTGACATATTCTCCATGTTGAATGATTTCCTTGGAGCATATCAGTCATCCTGTCCAAAGTGAAGGTGGGGAAAAAGAAGCTACTTCAACCACCCAACCCTCCTTCCCCTCCCCCCTCTTAACCTGCCTTTTGAAAGCAGATATTTTCGATGCAGTGTTGAACACACCACTTGGTGTCTTATCTACAGGACAACTTGGGTCAATATAAACTTACTTTGTTGATGCCTGACTTTTTTTTTCCATCTTGTGGTTTTCTAATGGATTTGGAGGACTTTTTTAATCTCCAGTAGTCATCAAAGCTCCACAACTACCTAAATTCCAAGAACTTGAATTGATTGTTAAATTGAAGGTGCTGTTTATAGAAATTTTCAACACAATGAAAGCCCAGTCATTGTCACAGGAAATTGTCTCGTGTTTTCTACAAAAAAACAAAACTGATGCTGGTCATCACAGCTTCAACATCTCCTGTTTTTGATCCTCAGCTCCCCTACTGCTGATACCCCTCCCTCCATGCCCACCTTCCTTCTCTCCCACTCCCACCTCCCTTTTGCTGTCCTGTGTAGTGATTTGGTAAGAGAAACTGCCACCACCCACTCTCCCTCCACCACATATGAGTTTCAAGTTTTATTATTACAATAAAATGCTTTATGCTGGCTTTTCTCAAAAAAAAAAAAAGTATGTCTCCCTATGGCTAGACCTAGAAAAAGCTATGAAGTGAGGAATATTTATATTTATTTATTGACTTACTTGAATATAACTTGCACTTTGACTGAGACACTGAGAAAGAAATAGTATGGTGTGATAAAGAATCTGAGATATGAGAAAAGATCAAGATATGAGGAAAAATCAATAGAAAAGTAGCAGAATGAAGTGAATTAATACTTCAGGAGAAAAAAATTCATTCAGTCATTAATACATTGACATTACTTGGTGATAAGATAATACACAGGAATAATACACAGGTAGAGTGAGAAAGGGGTTTAACAATACCAGGGTAGAATGATGTCTCAGAAAAGACTTGTCAGGATTCAAGAGAAGTAGCCAAGAGGTATTTAGTCTCACCCACCCAGGCTTTTATGTTAGTAGAAAAGTAGGAAAAGAATATTGAATGACAATTCACAGGTAGCCAAAAGAGAGTTGGATTCCACCAACCAAAAGGGAGCACTCTGGCAACATTGAAAAGCAATTCTACAGAGTTAAGAGAGGATAAAAAAGAGTATTACAAAATTCAGTGTGTTGGGTGGTGTTTTACATAAGAAGTATCAAACTTAGCACACAGGTCCAATTGGCTCACAAACTTCCCAAGTGTAGTCCAAACTAGATTAAAATATAATTGGAAGATGTATAACAAAATAAATAGAAATGCAAAGCAATATAGATAATGTTAGTTTGTGGTTTTCTAAGTCAGTATGTGGTCCATAGATATCTGCAATATGTGGATTTATTTCTATCTGAATTTGATACCATTGTAATACAGGTTTACAGCAGTTTCTCCAAGTTGAGGTCATGTTTCTCTCAAAAGCACTAACTCCTGTTCTCAAGGGAATGGTTAAGATGATTGGCTTAGTGAGAATTTAAGAGGGAGACATAGTTACAAAGGAAAAGTGGCATGAAATCAACAAACGCAAACCATGAGAGAAAAAGCAAAGAACAGGATTATGACCCTAGAATAACAGAGCACTTCCCATTGCACTCTATTATCTTCTTAAAGAATCATCATTCCTCTTCTTGGTCATATGACCAAAAAGATGTAGAATTAGACTTTTTTTTTCTAAAGGATGACAATAGAATTCAACTCCACCCCCACCTGCTCTTCCCATGATAACCAAAAGACAGATGCTTGCTGAGTTGGTGATAGCAGTATGGCAAGATTTTTCTGCAAGGGAGCCTAGTTAGAGAACTAAGGGACATTTTTTGGAGACTAAAATTATCAGAGATCACAAGAGGAAGAAAACTAAATTTAAGACCCTGAGCAGAAATAGATAAATCAATAGAGAAGATATTAATAAGAAAGGAAAATGTCCTCCAGAGCAGGTAAAAGAATCCAGACATTTTTGAATAACTATTGCAAGACAAAGGAAAGTGTATCAACACTTATGGATTCCTAAGAGAACATGGAAAGAGAGAAGAATGTTTCTGAATGGTTTAAAAGATAATTGAGAATTGTAGAAGCAGAATTTATAGCCTGCACAGCAGAAATAATTGGCAGACAGCAAAACGTGAATCCACAGTAGGAAGTCTCACTAAAGAAGAAAAAGAGAAAATAACTGATTGGAAATATGGATACAGAGATGTGAAGAACAATCTGAAAGAAGAGAAGAAAAAGGTAATAATCTTAAAAGAAAACACACAAAAAAATTTACCTTGAAGAAAAGATGCATAGAGATTTAAGGATTATAGGTCTCATGACAATTGCAAATTAAGGGGGGAAAGCTTGAACAACATAATGAAAGAAATAATACCAAAAAAACTGTCTAGAACTTCTAAACACAGAAAACATTTTGCCAATCAGGGAAACTCAGAGATTGCCCCCAGGGGAAAAAACCCTATGCTGCAAATTGCAGGACACGGTCATAAAATTTAACAATTCCAATGACAACAAATTCTTCAAGTTATAGGGGGAAGGGAGAGTTGGGGGAATCTTCATCAAGAAAAGGAAGTTAAAATAAGACAAGACTATTCTGAACCCACCAGAAACACAGGCCAAAATGGCATACTGTGTTTCAAAGAGCAAATGAGCTCAAGTTATAACCAAAGGTAATATATATCCTTTGGTATAGGGCTTTATGCGATCTGAAAAAAGCAACCACCATTTTCCCTGTCTTGGGCACCTCAGAAACAGAGTAATAGCTATCAGTGAAATTATAGTGGCAACAGTAGTGAGAAGAGAGGACTTAAGACTGTGAGTTTCATAAAAATGATGACCTCCATCATCTAGGACTTCCTATACCAATGAAAAAATAAGCCCAGTCACTGTCCTTGTTTGGATTTGGATCACATTTTATCACCAATGAATATCTCATTGAATTGAACCCCGAGTCTGAAAAACTAGGCTAGCCTGAAGTCTGCCTGGGCCAGAATACTTGGCATGATCAGCAAGAGTTATTGTGCATTGCTACTTGATGTATATAGTAAGTCCTCTAAGGGAAAAAGGAATCTCTCATTCACTGTATAGTGTTAGCTCAATGAATGCCTAAGAAGCCTTATAGGGAAAGTATAAAAATAGCAAAAGTAAGTATATATTTACTTTTGTTGGTGGCTTTAGGGGAAAAAATGGATCTCTAACATAAGGAAAATAAGGACAATTGTCCTTAAATATTGGGCAATTAGAGGGGGGGGGTGAATGAAATTTTGGTCTTTAAAGGCTGCCTCAAAAGTAGAGAAACAGTGGGGAGGCTAGGTGGCGCAGTGAGTAGAGAGTCAGCCCTGGAGTCAGGAGGACCTGAGTTCGGATCTGACCTCAGACACTTAACGCACACTCAAACAAAAACCTAGCTGTGTGACCTTGGGCAAGTTACTTAATCCCAATTGCCCTCCAAAAAGCAAAAAAAAAAAAAAAAAAAAAAAAGTAGAGAAACAGTTTATGGATCTACCAACAGATCAGGTGAAAACAATGATGCTAATGGGGGCAGAAACTGATAGGTTACAGAGAGGAGGCATATTCTCAGAACTAGAGACCTCCAGAAAATGTGTTAAACCTGTAAGCAACGAGGAAAGAGAGGAAGAGTGATGGTGAAGGTGATGAACAAGCTCTGGTCATAGAAAACCCTCAAACTTATTACATTATTTCTCTCCTACACATACAAACTACTACCTCCTGAGGAGTGACTTACTCTATAAGGGAGTTAGCAGGTCAGAAAATGGATGGGCTTCCACCACCAAGGATCTGGGGAGATATCAAGAGAATTTTAAACAATAAGCCAAAGAATCCCAAGATTATTGTGATTCAATAATTACATTGATGAGAATAATAGCCTAATAACTCAAAGTTCTTGTCAAATGAAGATTCCTGTCAGCCTGGAGATCTTACACAAAATTTGATCTTGCAAATTCAGCTGGACCAATTAGAAGCTCCAGATGCAAATCATACTTTGTCTCCTTTTTTAGACAACAAAAACGTAGAGTTCTACATTCTTGACTCCATAAGGATGAATTCTTATAGATGCTGTTTCTCCCAATGAGGAACAAAAAAGATTAAAAGATTAGGTTGTACTTGATTTATTCTCCCTCATTTCTGTGACTAGCCTGATTTAGGTATGGTTAGAGGCAGAACTCCACATGAATAGAATTGGGCTTCAAATGAAATGGTGAAGTTTGGGTGGGAGATTGTGGCAGTCCTGGCAGTTATCCAGGCAAAGAGAGCTGTTTACACAAATAGGTGTTTTGGGGATGATAGAAGAAGGCACAGCAGGATAAACAAAGGAAATTGCTTTATGCTTAATAGAACCATGGGCAATAAAGTAATATAAATATTGACATATATGTACTAAATAGCATAGCATCAAAAGAGGTAAGTAACCAGATAAAACATTTATTAAGCACTTGCTTTGTGCAAGAAAGTATGCTAAGCTCTACAGATACAAATACAGGTAAGCAAGACAGTGCCTGCCTTCTAGAAGTTTCCATTCTATTAGAGGTAAGGCCATATATAAAGAGTTGCTGAAAAGTATAAGGAAGTCATGGTGGCATGGTGAGAAGATAGCAGGGAAGTAGTCTTGGGTCCAAGAAAAATAAGACAAATTCTCAATTATAGGAGCTGGAGGACCAGCTTCAGTCCAAGGTCCTGGTGGAACAATGAGTATGGTGTGAAGGCCAGGAAGTAGAATATAAGCCTCAAGAAAAGCAATCACCTATGAGAGCCATTGGACTAAGAGTTCAAGATTCTGGCACTTGTTTGGTGTTGGTGGTTTGTTTGTTTGTTTGTTTGTTTTGGAGGGGTTGTTTTGTTTTCTTTGTTACAAGGGCTAATTCAAATGGGTGGAGGGGCAAGTGAGAGAAGGTTGGTGATTTCCAAAAACAAATACATTGAAAAATGGGATTCATAAAACTATTATTTTTTTTAAGTCTTGAGTCTCTCCTAATCTTTCCACAGTCTATGGATTTCTCCACGTTTACAGGGGAGACTATTTTGAAAGATGGTGGCTTTGCTAAAGTCAATATAATTGAAATGATTTAAGTAAGGTTCAGGCAGAACATAGAAATAAACTATGGGAAAATAAGATTTAAAGAATGAACTCCCTTGATGTTACTGAATGACTTTGGAGGTAAAGACACTCAATTCAATTTAATTCGATTCAGTAAACATTTAGTAAGTGCCTACTATATGCCAGGCTTGTACTAAGTGCTGGGGATACAAATAAGGAAGGAAATATAGTCCCTGCCCTCAAAGAGCTTATAAAATAAGGGGTGAAGATAACATACAAAAGGAAGCTAGGAGGCAGATGGGTAACATGGGGACATATTGTTCTATGGAGTTGAAACCAAGCAGAGCTGTAGATGGAAATTTGAATGAGCTGAAAGTCTAATTCCTGACCATTATAAGGGAAGTTTCAGGAGGGAATTTAATTTTAAACAATGACTCTGACCCCTATATAGAGTTAACAGTTAAGAAAGCTGAAGTGAAAGGACATTAAAAATTGTACCAATTAGGCCAAGATAACAGAGCAGAAGGAAATGGTATGTGGAATTCCCCTATACAAAACTCCTCCGAACAGAATTAGAAAGTGTGCCAGACCTAAACCTAAAGGGGAAATCCAGAAAAATCAGAGTGAATTATTTGTCCAGTCAAGGTTGGCATATAAAGACAGAGAGATCTGCTCACTCTGGGGACAGGATTGTGTCAGCAGCACTCTATCACTGTGGGAGAGGCTTTTACCCTGGGAGGGCAAGAAGAAGTACCAGTCACATACTAGGGTATCCAAGTTCATACTCAAGCATCATGGTGGAGATGGGTTCTAATGGTTAGTTTTGCTGCCTATTGCCTTGTTCTATGTTATGATCCAGAGGAGATTGAGAAGGGGCCCTATGCCTGAAGGTTTCATTCCCAGGTTGGAAGACCCTGAGAGGTATTTCTAGAAAGGAGAAAGTTCAAAAGTAAGCAATAGCAATATGGCTTAGATCCCCAGAAGCAGAACAGGGTCTCAATTTCAGCATTTAGCCCATCCTGCAGAGAAATAACCACGGCAGAAATCCCAGACCAAAGGAGAGTTTACAATTCTGTCACTGAACCAACAGTTTTCCTGTTGATAAAACAGGGTCTGATAGGGATATTCTATGTTGCTCAGGCCAAAACCCAGGTCAAGAATTTGCAAAGTTCAGATCAGGGAAGCAGTAATCAGACTTTGCCCAAGATTTGGGAGCCCTGAAAGCCTATATATCTTCTCCTTGCCCCTGAGATTTTTAACACAATGCTCAGTATCTCCAAGAAAAACATTAACAGAACCAGCCCAGACCTTCCCTCCAGAAGTGCAGCAGAACTCATCCCTAATATCAAGTTCAAAATGAAGAAGTACTCTGGAAGAATGGAAGAAGAAGGGGGAGGAGGAGGAGGAGATCACCACAAAGAACTATTAGGGTGTCAGGAAAGCTCAAGAAACAAATTCAGAAGAGAATGACTCCAAAATATCTACAAGCAAAGTCTCAGAGAAAAATACACTTTGGGAACAAACTCAACTAGAAATTCTGAAAAATATTCAGCAAAGAGTTTTAAAATATTTTTAATAAATGGAATAAGAGTACTTGAGAAAATAGAAAAATAGAAAAGACATAAAAATGAAACATAATAAAAAGAAAAGAAATAAAAAGAAATTAAGAAAAAAAGAAATGAGAGAAAAGATTTGAAAAACAAATTAATTTGGCACAAGAGGTCCAAAACCTTTCCCAAAGGACAAGTTCCCTGAAAATTAGAATTAGTCAGCAATCTAGTGACACTGGGTGCTTTGCTGTTCCTTCCACATGATCGCCTGACTTCTGGTATGCCCCATGCCTAGAATTCTCTCCCTCTTCATCTCTGCATCCTAACATCCCTGGCTTCCTTCAAGTCTCAATTAAAATCCCACCTTCTACAGGAGATCTTTCCTGATCCTCCATAATTCTATTGCATCTGCTCTGTTAATCATTTCCAATTTATCATATATATATATATATATATATATACATATATATAATTTCTGCCTATATATTTGTTTATATGTATATATCTTGTTTATGCCTATGTATTGTTTGCATGTTGTTCCCCCATGAAACAGTGAGCCCCTTGAGAGCAGAGACTGTGTCTTGTCTTTTTCTTCTCATTCCCAGAACTTAGTATAATGCCTGGAATTTGGTAGGCACTTAATAAATATTTATTTATTGTCTATATGCATATTTTCTTGTGAAAAGGCCTCACCTTATAGAACAGGTTTTTAACAGGTCTTTGATTAACCTTCCCTCCATATTTGCTCATTTTAGCTGTTAGAAATCTCAGTTTTTTCAGCATCAGAATAGCCAATAACAGCCTCCACTACCACCTCGACACCACCCCTCACCCCTGTCCTCCCACCCTATCCCCCCAAAAGTTTCACATGAGTACTAATTTCACAGCACTTGCTTGGACCCTTTAAGAGATGTTATTTCCAGTGACAGGCCCCAAACTATTTTGAGTATAAAGGTGAACTCTACCACAATGCCTTCCTATGTGGACTCTAATATGTTTGCCCAACATTTCCAAAATCCCAGAGGCAGATAAATTCCCTGCTCAACCACTGGAAACAAATACATAGAATGAGAATTTCTGTCAAAGAAAAAATGGAGGCAATTACCTAATACTTGTCATTCTTTTTTTTCCCCACATACAATTTAAGCTGATTTCTGTTGCAACTTGGATATTATTTACAATCAATTGAATCCTTTCCATGTTTGACATATTACTCTGATCTATGACTTTGCCTTCATTTTGTCCTGTTAACTAGAAACCCGCTTCATCATGAAATATGTGCCTCACACTTTCCTCCAAAGTGAGTAAAAAAAAAAAAACACATTGATAAAGCATCATAAATTGTGAGTCATTTCTCAAAAGCTTCCTGCCACAGCTCAAGACTGGAAGAAGGAAAGGGAAGTGCTGATCAATAGCCACTTGGTAAAATTTATGCTTAATATATGTATGGCAGGAAAGCAATGTCAGTATTGGAGTAACGTTATAAGATGTCTGCTTGTATCCAGACTTCATTCTTGACTTTGGAGCTATATTCCCTAATAATTCAGACCAAAAAGAATTCCCTTTTTTAAAAAAAAAATTATTTATGTTGGATAACTGAAGGAGAAGTTGGGTGTGAAATATTTGACTTGTCTGAATATTTACTTGCTCCTTAAATGTTTTTTTTTTTTTAATTTGGAGTCTTTTGAAAACTAAACTTTAGGTTAATGGGGGAAAGATGACACGGATCCCAGATCAGACAATGTAGGTAGGCAAAATTTTTAAAAATTAATTTTAAAATTCTTATGAGACCTTAAATTTAATTAAGTGGTTTGTATTAGAGAAAATTAAATGAGAAATAAGAAATCTAGCAAGGTAGGGGAAAGAAAATTTCATACTGTATTTGGTTTACCATAGGCCTTAATCTATATTCGCCCAAGAGTTGGCCACATAATCCATTGACATAATCCATTCTCCACTAGCACTGTTCATGCTATGTAGATCTACTGAAATGTAAAGTTTTAATTCTGAGTTGTGTGCCAAGTCCTGTCATGGAGGGAGGAAGGGAGGAAGGGAGGAAGGAAGGAAGGAAGGAGGGAAGGAAGGAAGAAAGGAAGGAAGGAAGGAAGGAAGGAAGGAAGGAAGGAAGGAAGGAAGGAAGGAAGGAAGGAAGGAAGGAAGGAAATGTATTACAATTAGTAACATGAAGAGGAACCTCTTTGAAAGACCATAACATTGACCAAAGCGATACCCAGACATGACTTCGAAAGACCAAGGATGTGATATGCCTCCCCTTCTTGGCAGAGGGGTGAAACACTAAAAAAATAACATCATTTATATCTGTTCAGGGGTGGCTAGTCTGTTAGTAAATCCTGAAGGGAAGGATTCTACTTGGGAGTTAAATGGTGATAGGGAGTGGGAGAGATAAGCTAGACATGAATAAAGAGAATCATTAGTAAAATATTTTAATGACCAGAAAGGGAAAAAAATGATACGGAATGAGACACAAGTAGAGTACCTTTGCTTTTATTTTTTTTTGGAGAGGGGGAGGCAAGGCAATTGTGGTTAAGTGACTTGCCCAAGGTCACACAGCTAGTAAGTGTGTCAAGTGTCTGAGGCTGGATTTGAACTCAGATCCTCCTGACTCCAGGGCCAGTGCTCTATTCACTGTACCACCTAGCTGCCCCTGCTATTATTAGTAAACCTTATATTTATGTAATGTTTCTTTAAAAAAAACTATGCAATGGATATTCACAGGTTCTTATACAATTCTCTGGGGTTTTTTGCATCTTGAAATGTTTGGTTTTTGATGACTGCTAAACTGACAATAGAAAGGAATTTTTTTATGATTTCAAAACATTTTGCAAATACAAATGGTGCTATTAATGCTAAACAATAATAAAGATGTGTATCAATGTGAAGAAGCCATGTAACTTGCAGGTGCTTTTTTCTATTTAAATACCAACCAAACATAAACTACCAGGCATCTTTTTTTCTGATGGTTGCTGTGAAAAAATAATAATAAAATAAAATGAGCTCTGCAGGTATAGAATAGGGAAATCAGGCTTTGTTTCATCTACTTGCTTGGTCCTTCCCAGAAGCAAGCTTTATTACCTAATAAATGAAGACGATGAAGAAAGAAGTAAAGACATTAAAATCCATTGTGACTTTTCTTCCTTCTCTGACAGCATGAGACACCAGCTGCAAATGGATTTCACAGACATTCACTAAAGATGTATTAGAGGCTGAAGACAGCCTCAACATGAAAACATGATAATCACATCCAATGTACACATTCCTAATTCTCCCCTCACCCCCTGAGAAGTCACTTGTCAGTTTTGCTTTATACATGGGGCAGAGGAGAGAATAAGATACACCATTTATGGCAAGTAATATGACAGTGATAACCATGATCCCCTGGCCTCTGGTATAAAAGGAGATGGATATTTCTTCATTTTTTTCATATATATAATTCACTAACACTTGATATGACAAGTCTTAAATATCAAACATTATTTTTACCCTTGACATCCATTTGGGGTGCAAAGATTTATTGCCTCTTCTAAGAAGGACAGAAGATGAAGTAGATATCAGAATTAATAGGCTTTCCACTCCCCTCCTGACCCCACCCCAGGGGCCATCTTTGTAGCAATATCTTGTCTTCTGACTAGGTCTGGATCTTTTTTTGGCCCAAAGTGCATTGTTTCATCTTCAGAATATTCAATCAAAGGAAGGAAAAGAAGTCATGGGATTTTTAACTATATAAAAGTTAGCTTCTATGACTTTCTGATGTGTCCTAACCACACTTAGGCAATTGCCTCTACCACCTCATTGCCCTCTCTTTTACATTGTAGTACATAAGACTCTGAAGTTATTATAAGCACTGTTGTAAGCAATGGGTCCCCATTTTCATAGAGTAAAACACTTAAGATGACTTGTATTGTTAAAGTTCTATTTATCCTTACTGTCAAAATGACCAAAGATTTGAGTTTTGTAAAACTATGAGTATAGTATAAGGGTCAGTGCTAAATCTAAAATCCAGGGAAATCAGCAGCTTGACTTCCATCCTTAATCCTGATTGTACTACAGGACACTAATTAGAAATTTGCAAAACTCTGGCACATAGCATTTGATGTTCCACTAATGAAAAGAAAGTGAATCTCAAAGAGACAGTCATAAAGGAGAAAGCAGAATGTATACATCACCAGTCATGTATCACATCCACTAATTTTTGTCAAAATGACCACATTTCATTGCTGTTAAGTTGGGGCTACTCTCCAGACACATGCATTCATATTGATGCTATTAGAGGATCTCTGGGCAGACCACCTGCCCAGCCTGGTATGATGGCAAAAGGCCTCTCATCATTTCCATTATAAAACCTGATTTTCAGGGATTTATAACTAAACTGTAAAGATTTCTTTCTGAATGAAGTAGGCAATACCGGATCTCAGCTCAAAACACAATTTTGTTTTCAAGTTTTCTGGGAAGTTTGCTTTGGCCATTATAAAGTTATGAGAATTTGAAAATAAATAAATGCTTACTGAGATTCGGCTCTTCTTTTTTTCCTTTTCTTACCCTCAGTCAACTTTTAAATAGTTTGTTTATTTGAAATGACATTTAGTCCAAAATATAGATTTCTTTCTTAAAACAGCTACAATTGTGGCATTTAAAGATTGGATATGCCTAGCAGCTGCCTTTCTTTCAAAGGATATTCAGCGGTACACTACTGTACTGTACTCACAATGCATACTTTAGAGATGCTTTGGAAATTGGCTCCTCCCATTGTTGCTCTGAGAAAACAGCTTTTTATAAAAAATGGCAACTACATCTCTGATTCAATTATTGCTTTATTATGTGGCACTTCCTAAAGATTCTTTGAATACTGGCACAGATTTTGCAAAAATTATTTCATTGCATATATCATTTTAAGAATCATTATTTATTTCAAAATTTGCTCTCCCTCCCAAACTCTGCTATTCAATCATACTGGCCTTCTCTCATTTCCTTACATAAAGAACTCCATCTCTCATTTGGAGCCTTGGCACAGGTTGTATCCTATGCCCAGGAGATTCTCCCTCTTCACATCTACCTCACACAATCCCTCTTCCTTCAAGATCCAACTCAAGCATTACTTTGTCTCTGAGATTTTGCCTGATCTTGCCAACTGCTAGCTGGTGCCCCCCCTTCTCCAATTATCATATATTTAGCTACTTTATATTTATTTGAATTTATCTTCTTTATATGTTTTGTATATGTACTTATACATATATTTTAAGAGAATACCATTTTTGAAATGTTTATTGATTTATTTATTGATTGGTTAGAAGTTCATGAGGCAATATAATACAGTGGAAAGTGTCAAATTTAGAGTCAGAAGGTCTGGGTTCAGATTCTACCCCTGACACCAAGCCTGCTTGTCCTACTGTTGGGTCCACTTGGAATTCTATTGTGATTGTCCCATGGGGAAAATTTGGGTGCCCCTTGGTGTAGGGACCCAAAGGAAATTTGTCTGGATATCAGAGGATATTAGCTATCATGTAGGGATCCCTAGAGATTTTGTATGTGCCCTGTGTAGAAAGGGACTTAGAATTTTTGTCCAGAATCCACAAAGGATGGCTCTTTGCTTATGAATCATTGAAGACATCACCATAGATGGTTTGGTTTCTAACCTAAAGTGAAGGGGTGACTTTCAGCTGGCCTCAGGTTCTAATTCCTTTCAGGGAATAGTTCTCAAAGTCTGGAAAGTTCTATAAGACCTAAGTTTCTGTGATAGAGGTCTCTATTTTTTTCCTTTTTCTTTATTTATGGTCTTTGAGTTGGGGAAAGCTATGTAAAGCACCCAGATAAGTATTAAACAAGTAGTAATATTTCATAGACTTTGAAAACTCATCTTTGCTTGTTGAATCTGCATGATTCTATATTGGGAGCGATTGTAATTTTTACCTATATATGTATACAAAATTTGTACCATGTTGACTATTTTGAGACTCTTTCCTGTATGACACTGGAAGCAAATGGACTGACAATGGTTATGCTATCCTTAGACCCCAGAGGACTTTTCTGGACTAAAGGATTTGAACAATGTTTTCTGGATGATTTACAGAGAGAGGCAAAATCTTTAAGCATGGGGCAGAATATAATGAGAGGAACTGGCAAATTCATAGAATTATTCAACCTGCTTCTGTAAATACATGATAATCCATAGTAGAAGATACTTGTTCTGACTCAGAGCATGCTCAGATATGCTATGATCACTTCCTGGCAAAGAAAAATCTTTTAGTTGACTACTTATCCAGAACTGAGTACAAATATGGAAGGTTCCAACAGAGGAACTCAGTCTCTCTTTTCCTTGGCAGTGAGCAATAGACTGCACTGATAGCCTCCTCTTCCTTATAGGCTGACATGTGTCTTTGAATGAATGGCCCTGCTGCTTATTCTATCCTTCCTGGGTTTCTTCTTTCTGCCTTCTAGATGACGTTACTGAAAATGGAATGGATTAGGCTGTGATCTTGTGATCTTCAAAAGGTCAGAAGTGCCACCAGAGATCCAGTGGCCAAGGATGGGAAGAATCTAGCATTGAGGAGCAGTGTGCTTGATCAAGACCAACAGTATATTGACCTGGTAGCTTAGATACTATGTCCATTGACTATGCCCCACCCACCAACTTCCACTGACTCAGTGCTGGAAATATTTTGCAGTCGTTGCTTTAAGTTTAAGTCCCTACAGAGACTAAGATGTTTGGATGGAAGAGAGCATCTTTAGCTTCCAAGTTTGTTGTACTTTGGTTCCTGCAATATCTTTTTCGAAAATATTTCTTTGTAAAAACAAATGGATAGAGGTGGCTGGGTGATGCAGTGAGTAAGAGTGCTGGCCCCAGAGTGGGGAGGACCAGGATCAGTTCTGGCCTCAGATACTTAACACCCACACAAAAATAACTGACCATGTAACCTTGAGCAAGTTGCTTAACCCCAATTGCTTAAAAAAAAAAAAACTAATGGATGCTAATTGATTATGAATGATATTGAAAATATTTAAATGGCTTAAATTATATTGTGGTGCTAATATCTGGTGATTGATATTAAGGGATGATATCAGATGAGAACTCAAGCCAACAGCATTAGAAAGACATCCCAAACCTTCAAAGTTGCCCCAAAACTCTCAAGGGAAAATGTAGCCATCCTTCAAGGATCCAAATTGCCATAGTAAATGAAAGTTGGGAGAAGGGTTCCCAGAATCCATATGGGCTATATTTGGAAATTGTCATTCAGTTATTTTTTAATCATGTCTGATGCTTCATGACCCCTTTGGGGGCTTTTTTGGCAAAGATACTAGAGTGCTTTGCCATTTCTTTCTTCAGCTCATTTTACATATGAAGAACTAAGGCAAGCAGGGTTTTTTTTGTTTTTTGTTTTTTGTGATTTGCCCAGGATCACACAGCTAGTAAGTGTCTGAGGTCAAATTTGAACTCAGGACAATAAGTATTCCCGACTCCAGCACTCTTTCCACTGGGCCACTGAGCTACTCACATTTGGAAATAGGTGAAAGTAATTTCTAAGTCAAGTCTAGTTAACAAGAGTTGGGTCATAGTCTAGTTAACTAAGTTGGGTCATAGAGCTGGGTAACATTTAGCAAAAAATGAGGTGTTCCTGGTATAGAATGCTATTCCAAAGGGAGAGCTACTGATGATATTTTGAATAATGACAACATCTTTGAGATCAATAGTCTTTTGAGAGTAGTAACTTAGGTGTACAGTACCCAGGACAAGGAAGGTGACAGTTCCATTCTACTTCATCCTGGTGATAAGGAAGATTGACAAGCTAGAGTATGTCCAGAGGATGAGGCCTGAAATGGTGAGGAAAGTTGATAACATGGTGTACAAAGAAAAGTCAAGGAAATTGGGGATATTTCTATTGAGCATAATGGCTGTCTTTCAAAATTAGAAGGAATGCCATCTTAATGCATTAGATGTACTCTGTGTTTTTCCAGAGAACACAATTAGGACTAATGAACAGAAGTTACAAAATGAGACAGATTTGGGCTTCATATGAGGGAGAACTTCCTAAAAACTATTTCATTTCAAAAATGAAATAAACTACTTGTTTAAGTAGTGAGTTACCCACCCCTGAATATATTCAAGCAGAAACTAGGTGACTACTCTCAGGGATATTTTGATCCAGATGACTTTAAACATTCCTTCTAACTCCAAAATTCTGTGGTTCTGATTTTGTGTGTTTTTTGAAGCAAACATTGAGCAAAGAGCTGAATATCAGAAAAATTTTATTCAAAGACTGAAATCATTAAGTCAGATTTATCCCTAGGTCCCGTCAGAGGGATTTAGGGGCACCTAGATAGCACAGTGGATAGTGTAGCATGCCTGCAGTCAGGAAGACCTGAGTTCAAATCAAGCCTCAGACACTGCTTTGTCACCCTTGGCAAGTCACTTAACCCAGTTTGCCTCAGTTCTTCAATCTGTAAAATGAACTGAAGAAAGAAAAGGCAAACCACTCCAGCATCTTTGCCAAAATACAAAAAACCCAAATGGGGTCACAAAGAGTCAGACACAACTGAAACAAATGAACAACCACCCCTCATTTAATTAACAATCAATCACTTAAATGAGAGAAGGCTATAAATGTCAAAATACTAGTTGGAAATATGATGGTTGGAAGTATAAATACAAAAATAACACTAATGACAGGACAACTTTTTAAAATTTTAAATTGGGTTTTAGGGAAATCGTCAATGATTGACTTTGTGGGCTCCTTCATACTGAATTTGTGTCTATAATTTAATACTTCAAGAGGTCTGGCAGATGGTTTACTTGGGACTCTGGCTCCCCACCAAAAATCCTTCACCTGCTGACAAATTTCAGATGATGAACTTCTCTGAAATTAGTTAGATTGATCATGGGACAATAGCTGAGTTGTCTATCATTGAAGACATATAAAGAACCTTTGTAATTGGTAGGACCTGCAGGAGTTTGCTGTCCTCTGGCACATCCCCAAAAGCATGTGTCACATGACTTTTTTGATGATATATCTAAATGCCACACCCAAATCAGACAAAGCATAGCAGAGCTGATACTTTGTAATATTGCTTTTGTTCATGCAAAAATCCATTAAATTGACCTATTTCTATTCATTCATCAAGAAAAGGAAAGGAAAAAAATTGCATTAACAAACACTCTATTTTGTTTTGTTTTAGTCATCAGACCCTATGTCTACACAGGCAAAGTGAAGTAAGGGTTGAGATAATTACCATAATAAAACAGACCAAAGAGTTCATCAATGAGGAAAATAGGTATTTGCAGCTTGAATCACCTGCAAAGGTTGCATAGAATAAGCACCAGATTTAGATACACGTATATTTTATATAATGTATATTGCTTTTTTTGTCAATTCAGGTCCAGGTTTTCTTGAAGGTATAGTATCAACCCACAGGCTGTTGAATTTCAAGAAAGTCATTTGGTGTTTGTTAAAAAAAAAAATCTGGAAGAAGTTGTGCTGGGGGCAAAAAGCGGTTATGGGAACCTAAATTCAACCATGAAAAATCCCTTTGTGTGAGGAGAAATGAGTTTTGAGGTTGATAAAACTTTTCATTTTGTTACTCTATATCTACAATCACCAAGTTGCATCGTTTGTTACAATTAAATCAATGCATATGCCATTTATTTAGGATGGAGGTGATTTTATTCTTCACTTTGAATATTCTCAGGATTTCCCTCTAGTTTTCAGAGTCTAGGCTACCTCCTCTACTTCTTTACCAAAGTTAAAGGCTATGGAGGAGGAATGTTGCATATACTATCAGATTTGACTGATGTGATAACTGGTTTTCTTTAATCACTTTCTTTCTTTTGTTATTCTTTGTTAAAAGGAATGGTTCTCTGCATAGAGGATAAGGAAAGGTAATCTCAGAAATGAAGGTGATGTCAAAAGAAAAGAGACAGTTCATTTTTTTAAATTAAAATTTAGACTACTTAATTGATGTGTACACAAGTAATGCATGAGTATAAATAAAATGTATCTATAAAGAGTATTTTCTATTACTCATAACATGATGCAATGCAGAGGGCATTGAACTTCTCAAAGGATCTGGCTTATAGTCTGACCACTTACTATACACATAATCTTAAACAGGTCATTGGTCCTTCATGATCCTGTTTCCTTCTCTAAGAAACATAATATAAAAATGCCTTCCCTGCTTCCTTCCATAGGTTGTAAAGCTCAAATAACATAATGCATATGTAAAGAACTCTACAAATGTAAGGCTCTGTTTGTTGCTGTTCTCGGGGAATTTTTGGTACTATTTCCATGACCATGCAAGATTTTTATTTTAAATGTGGGTTTTTCAATGCCTGAGAAAATGGGGCAGTCACAGAACCATGACTTTAAACAAACTTTATTTGGGCGCTTGAGTGACTAGCAATTGTGTGCAATCATTTTAGCTGTCACAGGGCCCAGAGAAATGTGGAAGAGCTCTTCCATGAAATGTTTATATTTCATAAACAAAATGATGTGCTTAACAGTCAGAGCGATGGGAGGATTCCAGCTAATGCATTTTCCAATGTGTGAGGCAGATTATTAATGCGCTCCAGTAGCTGTTAATTTCAGTTTGCCGGAATGATTTATGGGGAGGTAAAGGAGAAAGACATAATCTAATTGAGATCAGAATCACTGTTCTAGCAGCAGAGCACCAACATGTACCCCAGGCACAACAGAATGATTAATATCTAATAAGCAAATAATCCATTAAATTATTATAAACATTACTTCTGACAACTCTTTTGTTGGCAAATGGAAGAGAAAATAAACTAATTTAATAAAACAAAAGACATTAAAAAATCTCTATTCCCTTTAATAACAAGGTAAGAACAGATACTGTTTGAAGTAAAGGGAATGAATATCATGGCTATAGTGAAAGGAAACAATTTTAAGAAAAACCATGAAGACATTTCTGCTGTAACACAAACAATACTTGAGTGAACAGAACAAAATCAGCTTTCAAAAATAAGAAAGGAGTCAGAATCATTTTAGTTCTCAAACTATAGCTCCCTGATCTTTAGAGCTCTTGGTATATGCTTTTTCCTTGCCTCTTTGAAGTTGTTCATTGATTTCAGTCTGGTGTCAAGTCTAGAACACTGAGGTAGGTGAACAGCCACAACATATGTAAAGAACTCTACAAATGTAAGGCTCTGTTTGTTGCTGTTCTACCACAGCCCTAGAGTCCAGTGTAGTTCCTTTCTCAACCCAGGACAGAATTGGGCAAGGAAAAATTATGTCACCTCCTATTCCAAGGTCTCAAGAGAGGTAAGTTCACTTTGAGGGACATCCCCAAATCAACATTGATTAAGGATAACAGATTTGAACAGGCAGTTTTCAAAAAAAAAAAAAAAGGCAAACCATCCACAATTGTATAAATGTTCCCAAATCAATAATAATAAAAGAAATGTAAATTTAAACAACTACAAAGTTTTATTTCATCACTGATCAGATTGAAAAAGATTTTAAAAAGATGAAAATGGTAAATATTGCGGGCCTATGGGAAAGAGATGCTAAAGAGAAAATTAAATAAGATAATATATGCAAAGGCCCTCACAAACCTGAAAGTACCATAAAATGTTAGTTATTATTATTATTAATTGTCACTAAACTGCAAGTACACCTGTTCTGTAAAATAATCTTGTATTTTATTAGAAATGTCACCAAACTGTATATGTCCTTGGACTCAATGAAAACCACCACTAGGCATATATGCTCAAGGAAATCAAAGTGATCAGGAAAGGTCTCATACATACAAAAATGTTTTAGAAGCACTTTTGTTGGTAGCAACAAATTGGAACAAAATCAGTGCCCGTCAACTGGGAAATGATTAAACAAACAATGGTATATGACCATTAAGAAAGCATTGGTCAGGGATCCTAAAAGAAAGTAAAAATATAAAGATCTCAGGGACACTTGGGAAGATTTATACAACCTGATTAAGAGCAAAGGGAGCAGGGTGAGAATAATTCCTACATGAAAAAAAAAAAAACATTGTAAGCAAAAAACAACTTTAAGAGCTTGAGAACTGTCAATAACCAACCATGTCCCAGAAGGTCTTATAATAAAGCATGTTACCCATGCTGTGACATAAAGGTATGGACTCAAGGTGAAGGAGGAGACCTACATTTGGGGGCAGAACTATGATGTGAAAACATTTTATCTGATTATGCTTGTTATCTATGAGACTCTAATGATTTTTTTTTTTGCTTTCTATTGTTGTTGTTTTAGTGGGGGAAGAGAATAGCAATAGGAATGCCCAAAATAATTTTGACAGCACTAGCAGGATAGTATTAAAAGTAAAATATAGAATTTTTAATATTTTTAAAGTTCACAAGAGGAAATTGAGATTCATAGTTTCATATTAAATCCTTTTTTGTTGTTGTTTTTCTACTAAGTATATGGAAATGTTCTTCTTTTAGAGTTCATATCAAAATAAGTTGGAAAATTAAATTTCTTCATCCTAGAAGCTCTCTCCAACTCTGGCAGTATTCTCCACCCTTGAAGACCCTCCCTTTAATTAGATTCTTCCTCTCAGAACATCCATTTGAAGAGGGAGAACAAGCCAGACATGTCTTAATTCTTCTTCAGGATACATTCCAGACTTTTTCTCCCATTCCCTGCCCCCTCCCTTTTCAACTTTCCTTTATGTGTTGATTTTTCTCATTAGAATGCAAGCTCCATGGGGGCAGGTACTGCGTTATTTTTTGCTTGTATTTGCATTTCCAGCATTTTAGCTAGCTTGATATGTGCTTAATTAATGCCTGTTGACTGATTAAAAACATGAAAAAAAATTAATGTCAGTTTTCCTTTAGGCTGATTGAAAGCATCCTAAGTCCTTCAATAAATAGTATTCAAATAGAATCATAGATTCCGAGTTGGAAGAAACCTAAGAGGGTTTTTATAGATAATAAAATTAAGAGGTTAAGCAAATTAATTGCCCAAGGTCACATGAGCAAGAAGTAGCAGAATTTGAATTCAAACGTAGCTCCTCAGTATCCAAATCCTGTACTTTGCCCCAGCGCACTGTATTGCCTTGTTAGTGAATTAAATTAACTCTACACAGCACTGACTAACAAGATATTTAATAATATTTCAGTTTTCATCAGACACCATGTGGGTGCAAACACTGTACATTTTTTTTTTTGCTTTTTTGGAGGGCAATCGGGGTTAAATAACTTGCCCAAGGTCACACGGCTAGGTTTTTGTTTGTGTGTGCGTTAAGTGTCTGAGGCCAGATCCAAACTCAGGTCCTTCTGACTCCAGGGCCAGCGCTCTACTCACTGCACCACCTAGCCACCCATGTACATTTTATTTAACACATTTTACAAAAATCCAGCCTCTGCTTATAAAATAAATCTCACACCTGCACATCATCTGGATTCATGATCCAAACATTATAGATTACAAGATTTCTCACCTGAACAAGATTGTTCTTAGGGTGTGGGGGGAAAACCCAACTATTCTTAGCATGACTATTTCCACTGGAGGCAATCACAATGTACCAAAATGACTTAAGCTAATAACTTCCATAATCAATTCACATTAGGAAAGAGGAAGCAATGCCTTACAAGGCTTTATCAAAATATCATAAGGATTAAAGTACTTTGAGAGGTTAGTCCAGACCAAAAAATAGGCATATACCCAACTCCTCATATACTACAAAACCTTTCTTTAAAGGCCTTCAGAGAGGTGTCTCTGAAACTTTTGTTTCAATCCAGTTAAAATAGAAAGAACATCTATAATATGTATGACACTATAGGTAAGGAGCCAAAATTAGAGGGAAGATACATGTCTGGCCAAAAGAACATACTAAGATATTTATCAGACCTGAGGGAAAAAAATATTTTTAATGAGTCTTTGAACAGAATGTTTGACTCTCTTTTGGAGAGTAAAGCTTTACAGTTGTCTTAGCTCAGCTATATGAGAAGCACTCGGGAATGCATGCATTGATATGAGAGTGTCCAGATGTCAACCTACTCCATTATCCAAACCTTGATTAAGTTGTAATTGCAGACTCTCCCCTCAACCCTCCCTCCCTCTGTGTGTGTGTATCTGTCTGTCTGTCTCTGTCTCTGTCTCTCCCCCCGCCCCCACCCCATTGGATACAAAGGGATATCCCTGGGACAGCTAGGTGGTGCAGTCAGTGAGTAAGAGTGCAGCCCGAGAGTCCTGAGGACTGGGGATCAGTTCCACCCTTAGAAAATGAGTACCTACACATAAATAATGACTGGCCGAGTACCCTTGAGCAAGTTACTTAACCCCAATTACTAGAGAGAGAGAGAGAGAGAGAGAGAGAGAGAGAGAGAGAGAGAGAGAGATCCATGAGTCTTTTACCATCTAAACATTAAATAGAATGGAAAAATAAAAATCAAAACCTCCCTCCCTTCTTTCCAAAACTTTGGACTAGGGAAAAATTGCACATAGCCTCAGACTAGGTTGATGTGTTAATTAGCTTTGCTGAACTGCTTTTTCTCCCCTTTTCTTTTTTGTTCTTCATTACAGGGAATAAATTCTTAGGTAGGGACAGGGGAGAGGTGTATTTGGAAATGATAGTGATCTAAAAATAAGCAAAAATATCAATATAAATTATTTTTAAGGGCAAAGAGCAAACAGCTTCTTTCCTAAGATTAGCATTCACCTTGGGTAAAGTTCTTACCAGTGCTATAACTACTGGTTTCTTGACCCTCCTTACCTATGTTGAATGAATCCACTTGACTCCTTTATATTAAATGATGCCAAAACCTTGACATCGGGCTTTCCTAGACCTGGAGAATTCGCCTCATCCTACCTAGCCCTCTTGCCTCCTCTGGAATGTAACTTTTTGCCTAACATACTTGCAGTAAACTGGATACTTTTACAGTTTTAGCCTCTACTAGGCATCCTAGTCCCACTGACAACCATGTCCCAAAATGATCAATTGGGAAATGTGTTCCTGTCTGAGGGAATTGTTGTTGCTTCTTCAATAATAAATACTATTAGATAAAGATAATAAGGGTGACCAGAAAGATTATCATAATAAAGATGATCAAAGAGAATGTGGAGAATTTAGTCAAAAACCAAAAGGATCCGGGGGGCAGAGCCAAGATGGCCAAGTAGAAACAGCACTTCCACAGTGCTCTCGGCCACACCACTTCAAAATCATGTAAAAGGGGGACGCTGAACAACCTCTGGAGCTCCAGCGCCCACAGAACCACACAGAGAAGATAACCTCCTGCTCAGAACAGGCCAGCAGCCCAGAAGGGAGCAGCCAGCACAGCACTCTGGCAGCCGACAGCCCAGCGCTCTGAAAGCCGAGCCCAGGCCCACATGAGTTTTAGGCCCAGAGCAGCTGGGCTAGCAGCCAGCTCTAAGGACCCCAGAACACCAGGAGCTGTGGTGATTCCAGAATTATCAACACAGATATGCCTAAGAGAAAGTGAGAGGTTAGGGCAATATGGATTTTGGGACTAGTATTTGGGAACTCGTCCACTTCTTTCCTTGGCAGCAAGAAGCAGCTGAGGAGACTTGGCACAGAAGCCATTTTGCAGCTTCAGTTGTAGTTACAGCTCCTGGCCTTGCAGACTGGCGGGGGCTCCAGAAATCAATCTGGGGGTTAATCGCTCTTGCTTTAACCTCTCTGGATCTGGATTGCAGTCTGGGGTGGAGGTCTTGGGGTGTTTGTCCAGCTTGCCAGAGCGTGTGGAGGCTTCACAGAGGCCGCCCAAATAATAACTCCAGAAGCTGAGAAGACCCCAATGTTTGGGACTGAAGCTCCCCTGTCTGGTGGCAGAGTCTTACTGTGGCAACAAGTCCAAAAGGCAAATAATTAAGTGGCAACATGCCTACGCAAAGGAAACAAAATAAACAGAAAAAATCAACATTAGACTCCTATTTTGGGGACAAAGAGGATAAAAGCATGGAACAGGAGGAGGATTGTGGGGTCAGAAATCCTGAACCAAAAGCCCCAAATGAAAATATGAGTGGGTTACAGGCCATAGAGGACCTTAAGAAGGATTTTTAAAAACCAAATAAGAGAAGTGGAGGAAAAATTAGGAAGAGAAATGAGAAGATGCAGGAAAAGTATGAAATGAGAGTCAATAGCCTGAGTGAGGAAAATAACACCTTAAAAATTAAACTAACTCAAATGGCAAAGGAGGCTCAAAAGGGCAATGAGGAGAAGAATGCCTTAAAAAGCCAAATTTCCCAGATGGAAAAAGAATCTCAAAAGCTCACTGAGGAGATTCATTCCTTCAGAGCCAGACTGGAGCAAATGGAATCTAGTGACTTTATGAGAAATCAAGATGCTGTTAAACAGATCCAAACAAATGAAAGAATAGAAGGCAATGTGAAATATCTCATGGGAAAAACCACTGACCTGGAAAATAGATCCAGGAGAGATAATTTAAAAATTACTGGACTACCTGAAAGGTATGATCAAAGAAAGCACCTAGAAATCATCCTTCAAGAAATTCTCAAGGAAAATTGCCCTGATGTTTTAGGCCCAGAGGGCGAAATAGAGGTTGAAAGAATCCACAAATCACCTCCTGAAAAATATCCCAAAAGAAAACTCTTAGGAATGTTATAGCCAGGTTCCAGAATTCCCAGATCAAGGAGAAAATACTATAAGCAACCAGGAAGAAACAATTTCAATATTGTGGAAACACAATCAGAATAGCGCAGGACCTCACAGCTTCTACACTGAGGGATCAAAGGTGTAGCCGCAAGCACCCCAACATCCCCAGGGTGGCTGCCAACACAGGTTCTTAGATCTGTTTTTGTAAAGGAAAGCAACTCAAAATGGGTTAACAAGCTTGCTTTAATCAATCAAACATATATTATTTACCTAGTTCAGGGGAAAAAGGTCAGCACCCCGAACTTCAAAGTATACAGACAGACCTTACAAGACAGAGAAACAAACAGATCAAACAGGCAGGCTTCCAAACTTCCCAACCATTACATCAATACCAAATCACAATTACAAGAGAGGGAAGCATCAACATTTGGGTTTTCAAAGCCAGGGGGCTCTCAACGGCTGCCCAGAGTCTCATCTGGTCAAATCACAACACTTCTCAAAGTGAGCCCCAAAGAAAACCCTCACATCAGGAATTATATAGCCTTCTCCTGGGTCAGAGAATGTAACCACCCTCTTGACCCACTGCCAATCACATAGCATCAAGGTGTGGTCATTCCTGAAAACCAAGCCACCTACCACAGGCTCCATGTGACCACATTCAGCCTATTAGGGAGTATAGTATATTTTCAAATTAAAGAAGATTCTCAGAGTCACCAAAGCCAATCAAAGGGCCTAGGGGCAGGGAAGATCTTCAAATCTGCATTTCCATTACAGAAGGGCATGGAATATGATATTCCACAGGGCAAAGGACCTGGGATTAAAACCAAGAATCACATACCCACCAAAACTGAGTATCTTGTTTCAGGGGAAAATATGGTCATTTAGTGGAATAGAGGACTTTCAAGCATTCTTGAGGAAAAAACCAGAGTTGAATAGAAAATTTGACATCCAGATGCAAGAAGTAAGAGATGCCTGAGAAGGTAATCAGGGAAAAGAAATCAAAAGGAACTTATCAAAATTGAACTATTTACATTCCTACATGGAAAAACAATAACAGTGACTGATGAAACCTTTCTCAGTATGAAAATAATTGAAGAAGGGTATATGGGCATATGAATATTATGTGAATGTGTGTATATATGTTTACAGGTATACATGGATAGAGGGCACAAGTTGAATTTGGTGGGAAGGGATGATACTTAAGGGGTAAAGTTAAGAGGTGAGAGAGGAATGTGGCAAGAGGAGATGGGGAGAGACAGGGTGGGGTAAACTATCTCATGTAGAAGAGGCAAAGAGAAGTGGTTGCAGGGGAGGGGAAGAACAAGAAGGCAAAAAGGCAAAACCACATTCTCATTGAATTTAGCTCAGGGAGAGAATGACATACATACTAAATGGGATATCTCACCCTGCAGGAGAGTAGGGGGAAGGGGGATGAGAGGGGGGATGATGGAGGGGAGGGCATTCTGGGGGGAGGGGAGGTTGGAGGTACCCACTTTTGGAGATGGACAGGATCAAAGTAGGGAATGGACCAGGTGGGTGGTGGGATGCGTGGGAGAGAAATATAAGTAGTCTTTTACAATATATCTACTATGCTAGTGTTTTGCATAGCTATACATGTACAACACATACTGAATTGCTTATCTTCCCAGAGAGAGTGGGTGACAAGGGAGGAAGGAAATGGATCTGGAATTTGAAGTTTTAAAATTAAATGTTTCAAATATATATAAATGCTATTATTAATACTATTTTGCATGTAATTGGGAGATAAGATGTGCAGGCATTGGGACACAGAGATTCACCTTGCCCTAATGGTAAAATCGAAGGGGGTGTGGGAGAAGATATGGGAGAGAGCAGATTGGATGAGAGGATATCCTGTGGGACTGCTATTCTGGGGTGGTGGGTAGCGGAAAAATGGGAAAAAAATTATAACTCAAAATCTGGCAGAAATGAATGATGTAAACCAGAAGTTAATAAAGCATTTGTTAAAAAAAAATTTTTAAAGGATCCTAAAAGAAACATTTTTTATATATAAAACATTTGTGTAAGAAAAAACTATGGCAATGGCCAAAGAAAGAAAGAGAAGGAAGAGAAGAAGGAAGGAAGAAAGGAAAGAGGTTGGGAGGGAGGATTTTTTGACAAAAGTTTTAACAAAGCAAATTGTGGCCGCATGTAAATATTGTAATTCTGCCAATGCTAGATAAGTTAAAGAGAAAAACCATCCATTTTCTAGGCTAGTTTTGGATCAGCAAGTCCCATTGTCTTGCTCTCAAATTAACAATGGAAACTGAAGTAGAAGATAGAAGCAGCAACTCCACCTGAGTTTGAACAATCTAAACTCTGAATTCTGAAAAATGAAGAATATCAATATCTAGCTCTCTGTGGTAATCTAAATAATCTTCTTTTTTTCTCCTTTAAGCTACAAAAATAGGCTGTCTTCAAAATGAGCATTCAAAGATGAAAGGGGAAGGGGAACCTAATTCCTACTCTAGCAGTGATCTACCTATTCCATTTCAATTCAGAACCCACCTCATTTTTTACACCAAGACATATGTACTAAAGGACAAGCTCTATGTATTATCTGTCCACTGCACAGTCTGGACAATTAGGATTCTTCCTCCAATTGTTTCTGTGAGTGGACATGTGCATGGATAGCTAGGCAGAAGTCTTTAAAGCAATAATGGATCTTATTTATGTGGCTTCATAGTGTACCAGGTCTTGGTGCAATCAAGACAATGTCTTCTGCAAACAGAAACAAAAGGTCCTTAGTATCTCTAGGGAATCAAGTTTCCATTTGTACACTAAGTTGAATACCCTCTATAACAAAGACAAGCACCCTTGAGAAGCATACATATCCCTGATTTCTGCCTTGCTTAATAGTAATAAAGGGGCCATCAAATAAAATTATCTCTGATGTTATATTTTTCAAGGAATCTTGTGTAATTTTGGCATATGCGTGGGAAACATCTTGTTGGTGGAGAACCTTTAAGACAGTGTTTTGCTCTACCAGATCAAATACTTTTTAATAACCACCAAACAAAAAGCACAGTCTGATCTTGTATTCTCTACATGTTTTGTTCACTCATGTGACTAGAAAGACTGGGTTTCTACATCATGCCAACCACTTTTCTTCTGACCTCAATCCAAATATCTTTTTTCGATTAATTAAGTAGGAAGAAGCAAAGCAAAAGTTGAATGATTCAACCTTTTCATCCATTCTCAATGTCCTTACAACCCTAAGCTAGTCCTTAGCTGAATATGTTCGATATATTAAGCTTAACATGTCCAAAAAATCTTTTCATCTTACGCACTAAATCCTTCCCTTCTGTACTTCCATCAAGGGCACCACCTTTTTCTCAGTCAATCAAGTGCCTAACATCATCTCTCTCTCTCTCTCTCTCTCTCTCTCTCTCTCTCTCTCTCTCTCTCTCTCTCCCCTCTCTCTCTCTTTCTCTCTCATCTGTCATTTCAACCCCCTTCCCTGTAACTGATCAGTTGTCAAGTCTATTATATCTCTACCTACCTCTTTATGTCAGTGACTACCATACAAGTTCAAATTTCCATCATTTATTACATTGATTATTCAATTCCACAAATGTGTACTAAAGACCTACTGTGTGCATGGAAACTGTGATACGTGCTAGGGACCCAAAAACAAAAGGGAGATATAGCTCCTGCCCTCAAGAAGTTTACATTCCCTTGCATGATACAATATGTGTAGAGATAATATTTAAATTGTAAGATAATTTGAAGTTGGGGAATCCTTCACTTCCTTCTAGGCTTAGTGAAAACCAAGCCTCCCTTAATTCCCACAAAATGGGAATTTCTGCCCTTCCTCACTAAATACCTTATATTTATTTTGCATATGATGATTTATGTCCATGTGGTCTCAACTGAAAAAATATGTATTTTGAGAGTAAGAATTATTTCATTCTATGTCTTTGTATCCCAGCACCTAAGTCAGTGCCTGGCATGAGAGATATTGACACATTAAATGTTTGTTTAATTAAATTTCATATATTTGTCCACTTCACAGATTGTTATCACCCAAAATTTAATCACTTGGTGGTCATCTTTCTGGTTCCAAGTGTCTCTGAACTTAACTAGACTGTCATTGAGATATGACATAAGTAACATCTGTTGTTGGATCACACCCAACTTGGTACAACCTAACAGAACATGTGTTTTTTTGCATAGATTTTGAAAACCCAAGACTACATGTGTCACATAAATGTCATAATGAAACAGAAAAGAAGGACCCTTTTTATGTTTTTACCTATTTTGAGTTAATTAGTTTTCTGGATTCTTGACCTGTTCTAATTGAGATGTTAACTAGGAGAAAGTTTCATTTGTCATTGCAAGAGGTGCCTGTTCATTATTCTCAATGTTGTAGCTGCTTCAATTTTTACCCATCCTGTTATGTAAAAGGTCACAGAAACATAAAACTATAGAGTATCAGATATTTAAAAGATCCTAGTGATCACTTCCTCTGTAATAGTGGAGCAAAGAGAGGAGCAATTTTAGCCCAGATAAAAGACAAGTTCAGTCAATCCATGACTTTTGATCATGTACATGACATAGCCACAAGAACACACATACCCCTGAAGAATCACAAATGTTTATACATTTTTAACAAAACTGTTTTGTGACCTTTTTCCTTGCATCTGTAACAGCAACAACACTGGCATTCCAAGGAAGGCTGGTAGCACAAGTTTTTAGATATGCTTTACTAGGAAAGATAGCTGTTTAAGAGGTCAATAATCCTTTATTATTATTATTATTATTATTACATTCAGTAGTTCAGGGGAAAAGTTAGCACCATGAACTTCAGAAAAAAAAATACAGAGAAAATACAAGCAGAGAAATAAAAACCAACAGACAGGGCTTCTAACTGTCTGAGAAATTAGCACAGATCAACAGAAAGATTCAACTCTTTGAACAAGGTAATACATATATAGTGACCAGAGAGAGAAGCATCAACATCTGAGTTTTTCAAAGCTGGAGAACTCCTTAACAACTACCCAAACTCTTATCTGATCAGATCACAAGAACACTCTTCCAGTGAGTGAGCCCCAAAACAAAATGCTAACCTCAGGGTATATACCCTTTGTAGAGCCAGAAGACAACACAACCCTTGTGACTTGGGTGGGACCTAATTAGAAATTAACAAAAGGTGTGAAAGCCTTCTTACAAGCAAGCTTCCCTTAATGGGGAAATTCCCTTCCTCCATGTGAGCCTATTAATGCACAGGGAAGATCTTATATCCCACTAACATTACAGCATCTCATGTTCCTGAACTTTGTAAAGGGGGTACATCTTGTAGAGTTATATGTGAGTATAAGATAAGGGACCTGTAACATTCCTAAGGGACAGACAGAACATGAATGGTGTATGTGATAAGCTAGACTTCAATCCAACAGGCATTTCATAAGGATCTATCATGTTCCAGCCACTAGTAGGCAGTGGGGAAAAATTAAAATGAAATAGTTCAGTTAAATGTCAATGGAGGTAATCAACATGTACATAAATACATAAAATATGTAAAAATTGATTTCTAGGAGGAGAGCACAGGTCTAATATTAAGAACAGTTTGTAAGTTATAAAATGAAGGTAGTGGGGAGGGGGTCTGTAGCAGCAAGCACCCCAATATCCCCAGGGTGGCTGCCAACAGAGGTTCTTAGATCTGCTTTTCTAAAGGAAAGCAACTCAAAATGGGCTAACAAGCTTACTTTAATCAATCAAACATATCAAACATATATCATTTACCTAGTTCAGGGGAAAAAGTCAGCACCCCGAACTTCAAAGTATACAGACAGACCTTACAAGACAGAGAAACAAACAGATCAAGCAGGCAGGCTTCCAAACTGCCCAACCATTACATCAATACCAAATCACAGTTACCAGAGAGGGAAGCATCAACATCTGGGTTTTCAAAGCCGGGGGGCTCTCAATAGCTTCCCAGAGTCCCATCTGGTCAAATCACACACTTCTCAAAAGTGAGCCCCCAAGCAAAGCCTCACATCAGGGATTATATAGCCTTCTCCAGGCTCAGAGAATGTCATAGCCCTCTTGACCCACTGTCCAATCACAAAGCAACAAGGTGTGGGCATTCCTGAAAACCAAGCCTCCTGCCACAGGCTCCATGTGACCACATTCAGCCTATTAGGGGGCAGAGTATATTTTCAAATCAAGGAAGGTTCTCAGAGTCTCTTAAGCCAATCAAAGGGCCTAGGGGCAGGGAAGATCTTTAAATCTGCATTTTCATTACAGGGTCCAGAGGAAGTAATGGTGACAGAGAATTGGAATCTAAAGAAGTGGTCATTATTTGGGGAATGGCCAGACAAGTTATGACATATGAATATTATTGTGCTATAAGAAATGACTTAGGGAAGAACTTTAGAGAACCCTGGAAAGACATGTATGAACTGATGCAAAGTGAACTGAAGGGAACAAGGAGAACAATTTCTACAATAGCAACTTTGAAAGACTTGGGAACACATCAACAAAATGACCAACCACAGTTCCAGAGGACTCATGACAAAGCATGTTGTCCAATTCCAGATAAAGAAGTGATGGGCTCAGAACAGATACTGAAGCATATGTTTTTGGAAGTGGTAAATATGGGAATTTGTTTTGCTTGATGATACATATCCATAATGAGATTTATTTTTCTTGTTTCCTCAATCAATGGAGGATGAAGATATGGGAGAGAATTTAGAACTGAAAATAAAATTAAATTGAACTTTTTAAATAACCTATGCTTTCTAATAACATTTCCAACTTTCCAAAGCCTGCTGTACTATATACCAAACCTAAATTGATTCTTTAATATATCAATGAATGCACATCAGAAAACTTAAGGAAGTTAATAACCAAAAGAAGAGCTCAGCCTTTACACACAGAAGTCTCTACCATCTAATAGTCCTATTTGTGAATCATACACATCATTCAGATGAAAGAGGCACTAACCTCCTAATATCACAAATATATGAGTAGATACCATTTTTAAAAATCTAAAACATTTTTATATAACATATTCCAAAGTTACAGTACAAAATACTTATAAACATAGCACTCACATAAAATCATTTCAAAGACTTAAATTGAGAAAGAGAGAGATGATTCCTGGTCAAATAATAAACCTGTTAAATACATCTCTAAATTTATTTACAACAGAAAAACCAATCCGTTCTACTATCAATTTTGGCATTTTATACTGGCTCCATTTAGAAACCAGAAAAAGTAGTCATTACTTTTGCTGTCTCTGCTACAAAGGAGTGGTGCCATTCAGAGCATAGATCGACTATATTGTGAATAATAATTTTCTCCAGTTAATTTGTCAAGAAAATAATTCTTCACAGTATACTTGATGTGTGCTCTAAATGGTAACGTGTGGTTCCATATCCCACAGCTGTGAGAATTACAGCGATCCAAGTATTTTTAATTGCTAGATTTTGAAGATTCCATTCATGACTCCAGCAACTTTTCCAAATCTATCAAATTACAAATATCGGTGAATTTCAGCTTTGAAATCATTAGAAATTTCTAAACTTACTCTAATTCCCTAAGTAAAAAATAATCATTCTTCCATTTGACATGGCAACATGGTGACAAACATTTTTAAACATGTAAGTTAGGTCTCGTGTTAAGCACTGAGGATATAAATAAATCAAAAGGAAAAACTGTCCAAGCCTTCAAGGAGTTTACATTCTAATATGGGAAGACAACCAGGAGAGAGGGTAAGTACCCACCTAGGAGTATGGTTTTAAAGTCAGAAGTATAACTAGGAGGGGAATGAAGGATGGACACTCTGGTTCCCTCCTTAAAATGAAGGTTCCAGGAGGAATTTACTGATGAAAAAAGGGTGGCTGCATGATGGGAGTGTTCCAGGGTGAGACTAAGGTATGGTGACTAAGTCCAGAAAGCCAGAGGCATTGCAGGGAGGAAATTGGAGTTCATGGCATAGTAATATCACTACTTTGTTATTCTCTTGTCTGAAGGAGACAAAACGTCTTTGATGTTGATTTCTAATACCGCTAATTTCTTAACCTTATACTTCCCTGCTTTCAGATAATCCTTCAAATAGTTTCAGATATAGTTTACTTTTTCCCTATTGAATATGTCTTTTTTCCAAAGTAGCACGATCTCCTCATGCTTCTCAAATTCATTGCAAAGTTCTGTTTTAAGGTGATGAGAGATGAACGTTTCAGGTTTATTGACAATAAAAAACTTCTGATTTGGTTTCTTACTTAAGAACTTGGAAATGCATGGTCTATTTTAATTCCTTTTGGGTAACTTTGCTTCTAGTTTTTTGCTATTGTTGTTTAGTTGATTAGTCATGTCTGACTCTTTGTGACGTCATTTGGGATTTTCTTAGCAAAGATACTGAAGTGGTTTGCCATTTCCTTCTCCAGCTCATTTTTTTTTTCTTTTTGGAAGGCAATTGGGGTTAAGTAACTTGCCCAAGGTTATGTGGCTAGGTTTTTGTTTGTGTGTGTTAAGTGTCTGAGGCCAGATCCAAATTCAGGTCCTTCTGACTCCAGGGCCAGTGCTCTACTCACTGCACCACCTAGCAGCCCCCCCAGCTCATTTTTATAAGTGAGGAAACTGAGGCAAATAAGGTCACACAGCTAGTAAGTGTCTGAGGCCAATTTACTAGGCAAATAAATTATGCCAAATCATTCAACAGCTCACAGGGGTCATGCACATCATTTTTTAAATGAAATTTTGTCCTTTTTCCCCAAATTACTTTCTTTTTTCCTGGAAAATATTTTATTCACCTTTTTTTCTGAGGCAACATCTTCCCTCAAGGTGACTTAAACAAGCCTCCATACTCTGAGCCAAAGAGAAAATTAAGAAAATAGTCCCTGCCAAGTGGAATTCTTCAATACCAAATTAGGCTGACACATGAAATGACCTTAGAGGATCCTTTTCCTTCACTTTCAGAAGTCACTGGGGATGAACTTTGAAAGGGACTTCAGTTATTTTAAGGCCTGAACACCTTTTTACTGAATACATATCAACATAAACTCGCAAAAAGGACAAATACAATGTTGCTGTTGCTAAAAAGTCATTCATTCACCACCAAAAATCCATTGAATGTAACCTTAATTTATATTAAAGGATCAATTTTGGACACCTTAACTAATTCATTTTGCCTAAGAATTACCACATTTTGTTCTCTAGTGGGAAAAATACTCACTTATGGTGCTCTGGGGGGAGGGGGAGAGAGGAGTCAAGATGGTGGAGTAGAAACAGAACTTCCTCACAGCTCCAGGTTCTACCTTCACCAATTCATGTAAAAGGTGACTCTGAACAAACTTTGGAGGTACAGAACACACAAAATGACACAAAGAAGCTAACCTCCCACTGAGGACAGCCCTGCAGCCCAGCAGGGAGTGGCCAGCACAGTGCTCTGGGAGCAGGGCCAAGCCCCATGCTAGCCAGAGGTTTTAGCCCCAGGGCAGGCCTGACTAGAAGACAGCTGGAGGGACTCCAGAACACCAGCAGTTGTGGCCATTTCCAGAATTATCAACACATAGATGCCAAGGACAAAGTGAGAGGTCAGTGCACTATGGACTTTGGGACCTACTAGTTGGGAGAGCTTCGGCTTTTGCCCCCAGGGCAAGAAACCTCTGAGGAGCTGCAGCACACCCACCATCATGCTGAAGCTTCAGCTCCTGGCCTGAAGACTGAGGGGAGATCAGGGCCTGGTCTGAGAGGTAATTGCTCTTGCTTTAACCGTCTTGGATCTGGATTGCAGTCTGGGGTGGAGGTCCTGGGGTGGGTGACCAGCTTGCCATAGCATGTGAAGGCTTCAGAGAGGGCACACAACTAATACCTCTGGCAGCTGAGAAAAGTCAGTGTTTTGGACAGCAGATCCCCTGTCTGATGGCAGAGTCCTACAGTGGCAAAAAGCCCAAAAGTCAAGTAATTGAGTGGCAACGTGCCCAGACAAATGAAACAAAACAAACAAAAAAATTCAACATTAGACTTCTATTGGGGGGGGGCAGGGAAGGGATCAAAGCATGGAACAGGAAGAAGACAGTGAAGTCAGAACTATTGCATGAAAAGCTTAAAATGTAAAGATGAGCTGGTTACAGGACATAGAGGACCTTAAGAAGCAGATAAGAGAAGTGGAGGAAAAATTGGGAAGAGAAATGAAAACGATGCAAGAAAATTATGAAAGAAGAGTCAACAGCCTGACTGAGGAAAATAACACCTTAAAAAATAGACTAATTCAAATGGCAAAAGAGCCTCTAAAAGTTAATGAAGAGAGGAATGCCTTAAAAAGCCAAATTTACCAGATGGAAAAATAATCTCAAAAGCTAACTGAGGAGAATCTTTCCTTTGGATTTAGAATGGAGCAAAGGGAAGCTAGTGACATTTTAAGAAATCAGGAGAGTGTTAAACAGATCCAAACAAATGAAAAATAGAAGGCAATGTGAAATATCTCCTGGGAAAAAACCTCTGACCTGGAAAATAGATCAAGTAGAGATAATTTTTAAATTGTTGGACTACCTGAAAGCCATGATCATAGAAAGAACCTAAAAATTATCCCCCAAGAAATTGTCAAGGAAAACTGCCCTGATGCTTAAGAACCAGAGGGAAAAATAGAGATTGAAAGAATTCACCAATCACCTCCTGAAAAAGATCCCAAAAAGAAAACTCCCAGGAATATTATAGCCAGGTTCCGGAATTCCCAAATCAAGGAGATAATATTACAAGCAGCCAGGAAGAAACAATTTGAATATTGTGGAAACACAATCAGGAAAACACAGGATCTGGCAGCTTCTGCACTGAGGGATAGAAGGGCCTGGAATATGATATTCTGGAGGTCAAAGGACTTGGGATTAAAGCCAAGAATCACCTACCCAGCAAAACTGAGTATAATGCTACAGGGGGAAATATGGTCATTCAATGAAATCGAGGATTTTCTAGCATTCTTGAGAAAAAAACCAGAGTTGAATAGAAAATTTGACATTCAGATAAAAGAAGCAAGAGAAGCATGAGAAGATAAACAGGGAAAAGAAATCATAAGGAACTTATCAAAGTTGAACTATTTACATTCCTACATGGAAAAACTATAATTATAACTGATGAAACTTCTCTTAGTATGAAAATAGTTGAAGGGGATAGAAATACACACACACACACACACACACACACACACACAAACATATATACACATATATGCATATATATAGTCTTTATTCATATGCCTATATATAGGCATATGAATACATATATGAATGTGTATATATACATTTACAGATATACATAGATAGAGGGCACAGGACCAATTTAATAGGAAGAGATGATACTTAAAAGGTGAAATCAAGAGGTGAGAGAGGAATATAATGAGAGGAGTTGAGGAGAGACAGAATGGGGAAAACTATCTCATTAGAAGAGGCAAAGGAAAATGGGTACAATGGAGGGGAATAACAGGAAGGCATAAGGCAATTGGTCAACCTTATAATCATTGAATTTGGATCAGGGAGGGAATTACATACATATGAAATAGGGTATCTCACCCTAGAGGATGGTAGGGGGGAAGGGGATGAGGGGGGAATGATGGAAGGGAGGGCAGGCTTGGGGAGGGAGGGAAGTTAGAAGCACACACTTTTGAAAAGGGGCAGGACCAAAGTAGAGAATAGAACAAGGGGCAGGTGGGATAGAGGGAGGAAAATATAATCAGTCTTCTACAATATATAATGTTTTGCATTAGCTACACATGTGCAACCCATATTGAATTGCTTATCTTCCCAGTAAGGGTGGGTGATTTTTCTATTCGTCTCTGGCTTTTTCATCCAGAATGTTGAAAATCCTCTATTTCATTGAATGACCATATTTTCCCATGTAGTATTATACTCAGTTTTGCTGGGTAGGTGATTCTTGGTTTTAATCCCAGCTCCTTTGACTTCCAGAATATCATATTCCAAGTCCTTCAGTCCCTTAATATAGAAACTACTAGATCTTGTGTTATCCTGATTTTGTTTCCACAATAGAAAAATTGTTCCTTCCTGGATGCTTGTAATTTTTCTTCCTTGACCTGGGAACTCTGGAATTTGGCTATGATATTTCTAAGAGTTTTCTTTTTGGGATCTTTTGCAAGAGGCAATTGGTGAATTCGTTTAGTTTCTATTTTGCCCTCTGGTTCTAAAATATCAGGGCAATTTTCCTTGAGAATTTCTTAAAGGATGATTTCTAGGTTCTTTTTTTATCATGGCTTTCAGGTAGTCTGATAAGTTTTAAATTATCTCTCCTGGATCTATTTTCCAGGTCAGTGGTTTTTCCAATGAGATATTTCACATTGCCTTCTATTTTTTTTTCATTTGTTTAGATCTGTTTTATAATATCTTGATTTCTCATAAAGTCATTAGCTTCCATTTGCTCCAATCTAATTCTGAAGGAATTATTCTCTTCAGTGAGCTTTTGAAATTCCTTTACCATCTGACAAATTTGGCTTTTTAAGGTATTCTTCTCCTCATTGGCCTTTTGGACCTCTTTTGACATTTGAGTTAGTTTATTTTTAAGGTGTTATTTTCTTCAGTCAGGTTGTTGACTTTCTTTTCATGATTTCCCTGCATCATTTTCATTTCTCTTCCCAATTTTTCCTACACTTCCCTTACTTGATTTTCAAAATCCTTCTTGAGCTCCTCCATGGCCTCTAACCAATTCATATTTTTCTTGGAAGCTTTTGATGCAGGAGTTCTGTCTTTGTTGTCTTCTTCCTGTTCCATGCTTTGATTCTTTTTGTCCCCAAAAAAGGAATCTAAGGTTTGATTACTCTGCTTGTTTTGCTTCCTCTGCTTGCTCATGTTGATAGGCAATTACTTGACTTTTGAGCTCTTTGCTGTAGAACTCTGCTTCCAAAGAGGAGAGCTTTGTCCCAAATCACTGGGGTTTTTTTTCAGCTGCTGGAGCTATTAGGTGGGTGCTCTTCCTGCAGCCCCCACATGCTCTGGCCCACTGGCCACACACCCTAGGACTTCCACCCTAGACAGCAATCCAGATTCAAGCAGGTTAAAGCAAGAGCAATTACACCCTGAATATTTGCTCTGGAGGCAGCCTCCCAGAGAAGCAGCTGCAGCCGCCTGTGATTCTGCCATTTCTCACCCTGGGGGCAGGTGCCAGACTGTGCCCTTCCTTTTCAACAGAGCTCCACACTGACCTTTTACTTTGTCTTTGGGGTTTATGGGTTGAGGAGTCCAAATCACCACAGCTGCTGGTGATTCACTTTCCTGGAGTCTGCTCTGGCTGCTTCTGGTTGGGGCTGCCCTGAGGTCAAAACAATGTGGCTCATGGGGGACTTTGCTCTTCTCCCAATGCACTGTGATGGACCCTTCCTGCCAGCCTTCCAGGCAGCCTTCAGCAAGAGATTTGTTTCCCTCTGTCACTGTGGATTCTGTAGCTCTAAAATTTGTTTAGAGTCATATTTTATAGGTATGTGAGGTGATTGTTGGGGGAGCTCACAGAATTTCCTGCTTCTGTGCAGACATCTTGGCTCCACCCCCAAGTATCTCTATTATTAAACTCATTCTCCCTTACTTTCTTTTTCAGTTGTGTAGTGTACTTAAATTAACCTTGTAGGAGACTATAAACTATTAGAGAAAGGACTTTCACTGACATAGTTAAGTCAAATTCAAGGTAGCCACTAACAAGGACATTCACAAATACCTCTGACTATGTGTCTGACCGACTTGGATTTTCTCTTATGTGGTCAAATTCAGTGAGCCTAATCAGAAGTCAACAAGTATGGACAGATCTTTGAAAGATTCCAAGGTTGGCATGGTGGTATATACTTATAATCCTTGCTACTGAGATGGTTGAGAATGATGGATCACTTGAGTTCAGGAATTCTGGGCTACAGTAGGTCTAAAATGAATGAGTGTGCAAACTAAATCTGGCACCAATATGTTGAGCCCCTAGTGTAACCACAAGACTGCCAAAGAAGAGGTAAAGTATCCCAGGTCATATACAAAGCAGATAAAGCTTTGGCATTGATAGTGGGACTGGGCCTATAAGCAGTTGCTACTCTTCTAGCCAGGAAGGCCCTGTCAAGACAGAAAAACAGGATGGAAGGAAGGAAGATCCAAAGGGATCTTCCAAAGTTCAGGTTTGACAATCTCATGCTCCCTTCCCCAATTCAATAACCTCCAATGGCTCTGCTCTCTATTTGCCTCCAACATCTATTATAAACCTCTGATTGACTTTTAAAAGCCTTTTATATTCTGGAACCTTTTAACCTTTCCAGTGTTCTTATTCCTTGCACCCTTCCATGTACTCTACTACCCAATGACTAGCCCCCTGGATGTTGCTCAAACAAGATATTCCATCTCCTGACTCCAGGTATTATCACTAACAGCCCCCCATGCTTACTATTGTTATTGTTATTAACTGTGCTAATGCTAGGTTTAAAATACAAATGAGAGACAGTCCCTGTCTTCAAGGAGCTTATTGTTTATTAGAGAGGATACAGTGCTAAAAGAGGAAGTGGGACTAGAGAAAGAAATTTTGATCTAGACAGAGATTGTGAGGGGAGCCATAGGGCATCAGATTTTCATATCCTTTGCTGTACCAAGGTAGTATAGATGATTACTATTACAAAAACACACAATATAAAAATGGGCTAAATATGTAGTTATATTCAGTAGACTTGTTATACTGCTGGATAATTGGATAATATATGAAGCATGGTCTGGGGCCACTAGATATTGTTGGTTGAAGTGAGTTTTTCCTCACCCTTCAATCAGGATAGTTCACTCCACAGTAGAGTCCCAAAACTGAGTTGATTAACTCTTAACACCCCCTATAGGAGAATAGGGGATGTGAGGGTCAGGAGAGATGGTCTCTAGAGGCCCAGAATCTAGAATGTAAATTTATTATTAATATTGGTGGGAGAAAGAAAGGCAATAGCATGATAGATGGTGACATGTCCACTATTAACGAAGCCCTGAGATCTTGGTGGATGTTTGGATGAGATGCACAGGGGGCTCAAGAGCTAATTTTTTCTTTTTTAATAGACTCAAGCCCACAGAGAGCCTAGAACCTAGGATAGCTCAATGGACATATCCCCCTTTTGTGTAACTTGGTGGGTACCTCAGGGCTATGTAGTTTCAAATTTTACTTCAACCCATTCTATCTAGCCAGTCACACAGACTATGATGTACATCCTGTCCAAACACCCACCAAGATCCCAGGGCTTGGTTGACATGAAAGCTAAGCCCAGAGAGCCAGATCATTGTTTTCCTTATGACTAAAGTGTGTCTAGGTTAGGGAGATTGTGATTTTACATTCTGTTTGTTAATGCTGTGTTTTCTTTGTGGATATGAAGTTCCCAGAGGGCAAGAACAGAGCCTAGATGCCTAACATCCATTTGTCTTTTGAGGATTCTGATAAGATGATGGAATAGGTCAGAAATTTCCTTGATTACAATGCTCTATGTTTCTTAGATGCTGAGATGGTTGGTAAACAATTTTAACCTTGGTATAAAATAATCTTGGTTAGGACTTGTAAGTTGAGATCTACTGATGCTACAATGATCAGTTAGGGAGGTTTATAATCATATGGTTTTAAATGTCTTATTCCTATTTTTAAAAACAATAATAATAACTTGCTGCCATTTGCTAACCTTTGTCTTCTCTCAAGAAATCAAGTTCTTTTAAAGATATAACTTCAATTCCTCATCTCATGTTTCACTATTAAAATAATAAGAATGTTAAATCAAAAGAAAAAAGTGGGTTTTTACAGAAGCTTAGTCTAATAGAAGCAGGTAACAATACCACCATAAAATATTGTTATGGTTTTTCTTGGGGCAAACAATTTAATCTATATCCTTAAATTAATAAAAAGCTTATTTGGAGTTTTAAAAGATAAAAAATATAGTTCACAGTATAATTCTTTTAATCTCCAAACCAAACCATTCCCATAATAAATTATGGCAGTAACAGCTGGCTGCCAATGAAGTCAACTATTAATTGTATGTTCACTGCACTGCCTCACATAAGTCAATGTGAATAATGAGCAGTCCTTCCTGTACTATAGATACAAAGAACTGAAACTGCAATATAATTTAAGGTCGGCTGTCATATCTCTGGGACTAGGTGTCATTGGTTGCCTCTTTGCTGGAAGCGTGGCAAAAATGAGAGGCATATTGTACAACTAATATGCTCTCTATGGAGAAAACCCCCAGTCATCTCTATAAAAATGATGTTAGAAAACATTTATGACTGTGTATCCCAGAGAGATGGGTCACTCACCAGCTCTTAAAGACCCCAAGGGTCATTCAAAATTCTCCCTCAGTAATTGATCTCCGAGTCTGACTACTTCACCTCCAATATTTCAAATTCTCAAACGCCCCTCATTGACCACACACTTATACTCTCACAATTTCTCCCATTGACTCACTGCTACTAAACCTGTTTTTGCTATAACAGCAACCACTGGTCGAGTATTCTCTACCTAAAAAAAAAGGAAGAAAAATGTATCCTTCCCTTAAATATCCATTCTATCTATATCAAATAATCAGTAGGCATGTATTAAGGATCCATTATGTGCCACACCCATTGCTAAGTATATTGAGACAAAGAAATAATCCCTGTTCTCAGGGAGCTTACATTTCAAGATAAGTACAAAGTAATTTGAAAGTGTGTACTAGGAACTTGAAGAGATGATGATAAGTTTCGCATGGGATAGGGCAGCCAAGCTGAGATTCTAAGAGATGCAAGCGAGGAAGGAATGCCTTCCACTCCTGTGCAAAAAAAGGAAATGAAAGCATCTGTATGAGGATTGGCATAGATACCGGGTTGGCTGAAATGGAAAGTACGTGAAAAGGAATAATTTATAGCAAACATGGAAAGTTAAGTTGGAATCTGATTGACTTTAAAGGACACTAGGCTGTGCATTTTATCCCAGAGCAAGGGATAAAGGATATATGTAAGGGTAGAGGTGAGAGGGTGATGGATTTTCTCTGGCAGTCTCTTGAAACCTATATACCCCTTCTTAGAACTTTTTTTTATTTACAAAATATATAAGATTATAAGTGAAGCCAATTAGATTGACATAGTTACCCAAAAAATGTGTTTTTTAATTCACAGATCCCAGGTTAATAAATAACCTCTGGTGCAGAAGCAATTGGGCACCAACAACTTTAGAGGAGGTTTGGAATAGTACAAGAAAACATGGAGCTCACAATAAGATAGTAAAGCAACCCAGGTTTATAGGGAGGAGATAACTCACAAAATGAAGGGCAGTAAGGGAGGACGATGTGCCCTGGGTGGAAGTGAACACCCCACTGGAGCCCTTGAGGGAATGGGGCACCCTGTTCTCCACCAATAAAGTATGATTGGTTTTTTTTTTAATTTATGGAATAAAACAAGCATTTCTCTAACATAGCATAATGCTTAAACTATATTATAAGGCAGTAACTGTCAAAACTATCTGATACTAGATAAGAAATAGAAAAATAGTTCAATGAAACAGAGTTTAGTGGGTATTTACAGGGTTCTTTTCTAGATCCAGCAGGACCCAAACATTGATGCAAGGGAGTGAGGAGCCTGGACTTGGGGCTAGTGCTGATTCATGATAATGGGTAGAGGGAAGAGTCCTAAGGAATTGGAGGCTTGTTGATACTCAAACTCCCTGCTGGTAGGAAAAACAGGCTTCACTGTTTAACCAGTAGAGGGGAGGCTGCTGGAATATTCCTTCCAGAGACACTGCAAGTTCTAGAACCTCAGAGCAATGTAATTAATTAGGCATCAGCCTTAGGAATAACTCTTTCACAGCTGTGTAGGGGATGGATTTAAGATGGTGCATATTTAAGGCAGGGAGACCAAAAAGAGGGTCTGGGCAATTACCCACATCAAGGAGTGGTGAGTAAACCAAAAGAAATTGTTTTTTTTTCACCTTTGTTTTCTAGAAAAAGTGGCCTGCACTTATTGGCTCCAATCCTCATTCTTTACTCCCTACCATATTTGGGTTCCACCATCCCAATGAAACTGCTCTAATGCCAATAATGACCCAAGTAACAAATCCAGGTTCTCCTCACCTCTCATCCATGTTTGATCTACATCTAACTCTCTGAACCTCAGTTTTCCTCATTATAACATTAGAGTGGGTATTTTCCATTTCTAAATTCCATGATCTTGTGAACACAATTCCTTCCTTCTCTCCACCAAAAAAAAAAAAAAGGAATTTAAAAATTAATTAAGGATAAGGTGTGTGATATGAGGCTGAATGAGATAAAGGCAAATGAGAGGTATAAGATAAAGACCTAAACTATAAGAAAAGTGAAATCATTGTCATCTAGTTGGGGATAGGGGGAAGGTTCTGAATACAGAACCATCTTAGTGAAAAGAAACCAAAAATAAAATCATATATTATTAACTTGAATTGATTTTAGAGAATTTCTGTGCATGTATTTGGAGGTGTTCACAATGTGGTTTTGTTGTTCAGGCATTTTGGTTGTATCCAACTTTTCATGGTAATATTTGGAGTTTTCTTGGCAAAGACACTGGAGTGGTTTGCCATTTCCTTCTCCAACTTATTTGACAGATGATGAAACTGAGGCAAACAAGGTTAAGTGACTTGTGCAGGGTTACTAGGAAGTGTCTTGAGGCCAGATTTTAACTCAGAAATATGAGTCTTCCTAATTCCAGGCCTGGCATTCTATCCACTATACCACTTAACTGCACCATTCACAAAAAAGTGCCCCCTAATCATTGAATCTTCTTCAAAATTTCAAAAGAAAATATGAAATCTCCAAATTGATAGATTATATAAAACCCTTTTGCATATTGTAATATACTAAGCTTAATGGCAAGAAGAGCTAAAGGGTCACTTAAAGTGGACAGAAAAAGAGATGAATGAGTTGACATGTAAATGTAATTCTTGTTCTCATTATTCTAAATATGTAGGTTGTTGTCTGGCATTCCAAAGGATATTTCCCCCTAATTAGTCTTCCCATAGTGTATAATGATGTTGTATGTACTAGGAGCAGTGCTTTGGATAGCAATGTTTGCAAAAAAAAAAAGAAAAAAAAAACAGAATTAATTGAAAGCCTCTCAATTATCCCTTTGTGTCATTTATTTAATTTTTCATTAAAAAATCTAAGCAAAGATAACACTTAAGAACACTATTTTTAAAAAGATGAAGATAAAAAACACTATATGTTTAAAAATATTAAGCTATAATGAAATCAAAAAGGAAAAGCATTAGATTTCAAATATGAGGACCAGGATTCAAATCCAAGCCCTGCTTCTTGCTAGCATTATGAGCTTGGACACATTGCTTTGCTTTTCTGGCCCTTTATTTTCTCAGCTGAAGAGGCTGGACTAGATGGTCTCTGAGTTTCCTTCTAGGTTTAGATGTGAAGAAGATTGATATTTAAGGCTCTTACTGCTCCAAATCTTTGACCTACATGCTTTTCTCTACCATTCTCATTGATTCTTAATATTACCAATCTCTGCTTAATCTAAACCTAGTTTTATTCCCAGATTTGAATAGATTTCATCTTTCTAACTTAGCCTGAATCATGGAGTCAGACCTACTCTTTGACCTTGACCACATTCTTCAGACCAATTTGATAAAAATGGAAACAAAACAAAATGTAGAGGCAATATGGTGTAAGGGAACAGATTCTAGATTAAAAATCAGGAGAATAAGGTATGAATTCTTGACCTGCTGTTTTATTAATGTGTGTAAACTTAACCAAGTTATATACCATCTCTGGGCTTCAGTTGAACTGTATCAGGGCTTCTTAGCCTAGAACCCATAAATTTGTTTTTATAACTACTTCAATATAGTGGCCTTCCTAAAACCTTATGAACCTCTATCCATTTTTAATATCTGCCTTAGCTTCTCTTTGTCACATTCATCTTTGACCTACTTACTCTTAATTTTGTTAAGGCTAATTAATAAGATGGCTTTCCCATTACCCCTTAGCTTTTCTGACTTTTATCAACAGGTAGAAGCAAAACAGAAAAGAAATTTGAAATTACATGATAACTTTGGTCTATGTGAAAGCTTTGTGAAAATAAGATACCAAAAAATCTATGTTTGTATCCAAAAACCTAGCACAGTACAGTGCTATAATAAACAGTTTAAAAAAATTTTATTGAGCCAAATTGAATTAACATAAAATAAAAGTTACCACTCTCTAGTGATATATCCTAATGTTACTCTAGTTACAATTTTATTTTTATAAATATTCATTGATAAGCTAAAAAAAAGCCAATTAAAAAACATGAACTGATCACGATCTCCTTCAAAACAAAACATCTTTGTGCATCAATAAGTTAAATAAAATAAAATTTTGCAAGTTTTTAAAACAGAAATATAAATTAGGGAGTGGCTAGGTGGCTCAGTGAATAGAGTACTGGCCCTAGAGTCAGGAGGACCTGAGCTCAAATCCGGCCTCAGACACTTAACACAAAACTAGCTGTGTGATCTTGGGCAAGTCACTTAACCCCAATTGCCCTGCCTTCTCCCCTCCAAAAAAAAAAAGGGATATAAATTGATTTTATCATACCAACAAAAATGAGGAATTTAGGTCCTGGCTAATAGTTTTCCTCTGGATTTCAGCTTCCACCTTCACACTTGGGAACTTTGATATACATATTGATGCCCCCTCAAACACTTTGAGTTCCTAATTCATCAGCCTCATCAATTCCCATGACCTATTGCCTTCACTCCAACTCAGTTATATAAAAAAAAAAGATAGTCATACCCTTGATTACTGACAAGTATTCATCTCCATGATACAAAAGAGTAAGATTCTTCATCTGACCATAACCAACTATCCTTACATTTTTCCTTGTTCTTCATCCTTCTTCATCCTTAATAAAGCTATTTTTCATCTTCACCAAAACCTACAGTCACTCCACCCACAGATAATTTTCCAGTCCATCACTCTCTACTCTGTACTCACTTTCTCCACTTTCAATATTGATGCTGAAGCAGGGTTGATCTGATAACCATACTCACATGTAGTTTATCCTTCAGGTTTCTATTTAACTCATTCCTATATTTAATCTTCTCATTTAAATCTCTAGAGTAATTCAGGAAAATATTTGGGTGTTTTCTCTGAAATTAATAAAATGGCAACTGCTTTCACATTAGTAATCTTTTGACTCAAATCTTGCCCTTAGTTCAATAAATAATTAAAATCTCTTAATATCCTCTGATTAAGTAAATATTAAAATTACTGAATATATAATATATTAGCCAGTGAAATCAATAAGAGCACAAAATCACAAAAGCTTACTTACAATATTTTGACTGTAAAAAAAAGTCACAGGCAAGGTGGAGCCAAGATGGTACTCACCTTAGAGCTCCCAAATTCGCTTCAAACAACTTTAAAACAATGCTGCAAAATACATTCTGGAGAGACAGAGCCCACAAAATGCTGGGATGAACAATTTCCCAGCTCCAGACAACCTATAAAGTTGATAGAAAAGTCAACAAGTCTCACTAGGGTAAGAGAGTGCAGTCCAGTGTAGGCTGCCCTGCATGACAGCATTGAGGCTCCTACAGAAGCCAGCAGCAAGAAGCTATATACCAAGCAGCCAGTAGCAGGCCATGCTTAGTGCAAGCCAGTAGCAGGGGGTAACTTAATCATCAGCAGTGGGATTCTGAAACTCCAAGTACACAGACAGTAAGGGGGTCAGATAACTGATCAGAAGGAGATTACAGGGGTCCCTTTGCTGGCATCAGGGACAGGACTCTATTGCATGGCCCATCCAGGTTGCAGACTTAGAGCAAAGAGGAGCACTAGCACACTAGAGCATACAGATTTAGGGGAGTAGAGATTCAGATCATAATTCCAGGGTAGAAAAGAGTGCTTATGATCATTCACAGACCAGAGCACAGGCCAGAGTAGCAGTTACCACACCTATCCTTAGATCATACCACACTGGAAAAACTGAGAAATTACAGACCCCCAGACCTAGCTATGTAAATAACAGCACAAAAAAAACCTGAAACTTGGGACAGGGCCCCTCCATCCCAGAAGCAAAACCCAACTTTCATATGAAGTTGAAAGTCAAGAAATAGGCTGGGAAAATGAGCAAACAAAAAAAAAAGAACCTTATCATAGAAAGTTATCATGGTGACAGGAAAGATCAAAACACAAACTCAGAAGAAGACAACAAAGTCAAAAGAGTTACATGCAAAGGGTAACTCCCCCCCTTAAGAAAAATGCAAATTGGTCTCAAGTCCAAAAAGAATTTCTTGAAGAGTTTTTTTTTTTTTAAGTTTTAAAAATTAAATAAGAGATTGGGGGGAAATTGGGGGAAAAATGAGAGTGGTGTAAGAAAATCATGAAAAGAGTCAACAGCTCAGTAAAGGACACACTCAAAACAATACTGAAAAAATAACACCTTAGAAAACAGAATATCCAAAAGATGTAAAGTAAAAGAGGCACAAAAATCCACTGAAGAGAACATCTTATAATCAGAATTGGCCATGTGGAAAAATATGTATGAAAATTCACTGAAGAAAAGAACTTGTTAAAAAAGTAGAATTAGCCAAATTGAAAAGGAAGTACTAAAGCTCACTGAAGAAAATAATTCCTTAAAAACTAGAATTGTGCAAATGGAAGCTAATGACTTTATGAGACATCAAGAAACAATAAAACAAAATCAAAAGAATTTTTAAAAAAAAGAGAAAATGTGAAATATCTTATTGGAAAAACAACTGACCTAGAAAATAGATGCAAGGGAGAGAATTTAAGAATTATTGAACTGCCTGAAAACCATGCTCAAAGAAAAAGCCTACATATCATCTTTCAAGTATTTATCAAGTTACACTACCCTGATACCTAGAACAAGAGTAAAATAGACATTGAAAGAATCCACCACTTACCTACTGAAAGAAACCCCAAAATGAAACTCCAAAAATATTATAGCTAAATTCCAGAGCAAGTCAAGGATAAAATATTACAAGCAGCCAGAAATAAACTATTCATATATCATGAAACCAAGGTCAGGATAACAAAATATTTAGCTGCTGCTTCTACAAGGGATTGGAGGACATGACATGATTTTCTGGAGGGCAAAAAAGGTGGAATAACAAACAAGAATTACCTACCAAGCAAAACTAAGTATAATCCTTCAGGGGGGAATGGAAATTTGATGAAATAGAGGACTTTCAAGCATCTCTGATGAAAAGACCAGAACTTAATAGAAAATTTGACTTTCAAATGCAAGACTCAAGAGAAGCATAAAAAAGTAAACAGGAATGAGAAACTATAGGGGATTTGATAAGGTTAAACTGTTTTCATTCCTATATGGGAAGATGATAATTGTAATTCTTAAGAATTTTATCAGGATTAGGAGAGTTAAAAGGTGTATACAAAGACAGGGGGAAAAGGTGTGAGTTGACTATGATGGTATTATATCTAAAAAATAAAACTAAAGGATGAGAAATAAGGTTGCACTGAGAAAGGGAAAAGGAAAGGTAGAATGGAGTAAAATCTCACATAAAAGAGGCACAAAAGTGCTTTTATAAAGTGAAGGGGAAGATGTGGAGGTGACGTAAACATTACTCTCATTGGAATTGGTTCAAAGAAGTGTAATGGACAATTAATGCAGATATAAGACAGCATAGCCAATTAATATTTTGGGGGGGTACTTTTATTAGCCAGCGGCTGTCCCCAAAGGGGGAGGCAGCCCTGAGAAGTCTGTCCAGCAAGCTTATATACAGTAAAAAGTACTTCCTGAAACAAACAGTGGTCAGCAAGGCAACTGTTGCTACATAGGGATGTAAACTAAGGGGGCGCTGCAAGCTAACGGGGCAGTTCTTTGTTTTAGTTACATCTTGGTTACAAGGCAGGTGAAGGGCGAGGTTTCACAATGGTCATACCTTTAAACTAGGTTCTTGGGGCCCCCTGAGGGGCCTTGTGAGAGGCCTTGTGTAGGAGCTAGCACTATGGGAATCTAACTGCCACTTCAGAAGGAATAACACATACACTCAGTTGGGTATGGATATCTATCTTACCCTACAAAGAAATAGGAGGGGAAGGAGATAAGAGAAGGGGGTAGTTGATAGATAGGAGGGTAGGAAGGAGAGGCAGTGGTCAGAAACAAAATGCTTTTGAGGAAGGAATGAAAGCAGAGAGAGAAGGATAAAAAGGGTAAAAAAATAGGATGAAGGAAAATATATAGTTAATAATCATAACTGGCAAAAATCTATAGCAAGTTTTTCTGATAAAGGCCTCATTTCTCAAGCATATAGAGAATTGAGTCAAATTTATAAAAATACAACTCATTCCCCAATTGATAAATGGTCAAAGAATATGAATAGGCAGTTTTCAGAAAAAGAAACAAAAACTATCTATAGCCATATGAAAAAATGCTATTAATTAGATAAATGCAAATGAAAGCAACTCTGAGGCACCATACACCCCACACCTATCAGATTAGTTAATATGATAGAAAAGGAGAATGACAAATGTTAAAGTGATATGAGAAAACTGGGACACTAAAGCACTGATAGTGTAGTTCTAGACTGAACTAATCATTCTGGAAAGCAAATTGAAACTATAGTCTAAATATAGCCTATAGGGCTATAAAATCATGCATATCCTTTGACCCAGTAATGACACCTCTAGGTCTGGATCCCAAAGAGATTTTTAAGAAGGAAAAGGACCTACCATATTTTAAAAACTCTTTATATTACCTCTTTTTGTGGTGATAAAGAATTGGAAATTGAGGGGATGCACATTAATTGGGGAATGGCTGAACAAATTGTGGTGTATGATTATGATGGAATGTTATTGTGCTATAAGAAATGATAATAAGCATACTTTCAGGAAAAGCTGGAAAGACCTACATGAGCTGATGCAAAGTGAAATGAGCAGAACCAAGAGAACAGTGTACACAGTAAGAGTAACATTGCACGATGATCAACTGTGAAACACTTAGCTGCTCTGATCAAGATGATGATCCAAGACAATTCTGAAGGACTTGTGACGAAGCGTGCAGTCCACCTCCAGAGAAAAGAATTGATGAGGTCTGAATGCAGATTGAAGTATATATAATTTTATTTTCTCTACTCTTTTTTAAAGCAATTGGGGTTAAGTAACTTGCTCAAGGTTACAAGGCCAGTCATTATTTATGTGTGGGTGCTCATTTTCTGAGGTGAGATCTGATCCCGGGTCATCCTGATTCCAGGGCCAGTGCTCTTAGTCACTGTGCCACCTAGCTGCCCCATTTCTCTACTTTTCTTGGGATTTTTTTAGTCTTTGTTTTCTTTCCTCAATATTCCCAAGTTATACAACCCACCACTCTTTCTCTCTCTTAACATAAGACTTCATCTTATACTTTCTCCAAGAAATAGAAGATATCCATCATAAATTCCCTCTTCTCCTCAGTTCTTCACTTAAGATCTCCTCAACATTTCTCCCACTTCCTTTCTCCTTTGCTCCAATCTCTGAAGAAGAGTTACCCTTCTCCTTACCAAAGCCAATCTCCCTTCTACTTGATTCCCTGATCCCATTCCCTCCTATGTCTTCAGAGAGTTACTCCTATCACTTCCTGCCTTCATCCATTGACTATTCCCTGCTACCTACTATTGAGTACAGTTCTCCCCCATAATTTTTTAAACTTTCATCTAACCCTGACATTCTGTCAAGCTATCACCCTCTGCAATACATTTGTATCATAATGATGAAATTACTGGACAAATGCAAAATAGAAAAACAGTGCTCAGAACAGGGTCCTTAGGAATATCCATGCATAGGAAGCAAGATGTGGATTTTGAGAAAGAGTGGTTAGACTAGGGGAAAGACAATTAGAAGATAACAGCTTCCTGAAAACCCATGGAGGAAAGATAATCCAGGAGAAGGACATAGAACATAAAATGGCATGTAGCAGAAACAGGAAGCAGACCTATTTGGCTAGAACTGCATGAAAGAGAGTACATGAAATCTGGCAATCAAGCTAGAAAGATAGGTTGGAGGGGCGGCTAGGTGGCGCAGTGAATAGAGTGCCGGCCCTGGAGTCAGAAGGACGTGAGTTCAGAGCCTGCCTCCTACACTTAATCCACACAAACAAAAACCTAGCCGTGTAACCTTGGGCAAGTTACTTAACCCCAATTGCCCTAAAGGGACAGCTAGGTGGCGCAGTGAGTAAGAGCACCGGCCTCGGAGTTGGGATGACCCAAGATCAGATCCAGCCTCAGAAAATGAGCACCCACGCATAAAAAATAATGACTAGCCGTGTAACCTTGAGCGAGTTACTTAACCCCAATTGCTTTAAAAAAAAAAAAAAAGATAGGTTGGACTAGGTGACATAATGGATAGAGCACCATCCCTAGAGGCAGGGGGATCTAAATTCAAATTCAGCCCCAGACATTTGATATTTACCAGCTGTGTGACCCTGGGCAAGTCACTTACCCTGATTGCTTAGCCCCCCCCACCTAAAAAAATAGGTTGGAGTGAGACTGTGAAGAACTTTAAATGCCAAACAAAAGCATCTGCATTTTTTCATAGGGCAATAGAGAGTTACTGAGGTTGTTTTGAGGACAGAAAGGATAATGTCTGACTCATACATATGGAGTATCCAGATAGAGATGTCAAAAAGGCAACTGGTAGTACAGATTATGGCTCAGAAGAGGGAAGATGACTGGATACGTAGATATTGGAGTCATCTGCATTGAGATGTTAAACGAAGCATTAGAAGCTGATGAAAGGACTGATATATGGAGAAAGAAAAGAAGGCCCAAAACCAAACCCATGGTATCTATCAATGTATTCTTGACCAGACCTGGTTCAAGTTGATATATCACTTCAGGTAACAGGGAAATAGATGATGAGAGAGACAGACATGAAAAAATGAAGGAAATATGGAAGGAAGGAGGAGGAAAGGAAAGGAAAGGAAGGAGAGAGGAAGGGAGAGAGTGGGGAAGGGAGGAAAGGAGGGAGGAAGTGAGAAAGGAGAGGTAAAGGGGGAGGGAGAAATGAAAGGAAGGAAAAAGAAAAGGAAAGAAAGAAGAAAGAGGGAGAAAGAAAGGAAAGGAAAGAAATAAGAAAGAGGGAGTTGTAGCAGAAAAGCAAGAAATCAAAATAGGCTATTGGATCCCTGCATGCTATAGCTACCAGTTGTAGTTTGTACCTCTTCAAAGATGAAGGAAAATCCCAAAGTTCTCCTTCCCCACCTTCTGCTCCCTATGCCTATGCCCTTTTCTTGTTTCTTTTTATCTAATCTGTTTCCTTTATTATTATTTTACTTCACATAAAAATTCATGATTGATCATGAAGGCTTGTCCTGCATGTCCATATACCTAGTCTGCATTGAGCAGGGGGGAATGGAGGATGCCAGGGATTAGTTGGAAATGTACAGAATTTAAATAGTATAAAGATTTTATCCTCAGTCTAAATTTAAGGAATTTTCCTAACTGGGTTATCTGATCTTATTATGATTTTTTTTCTAATTTAAACCATTAATTATTTCACCTCTAGGCTAAAAGTGATATAATTCTTGTAACAAGGTGAAGGTGATCTTCATCCTCCATAGGAGAAAAAGGGAAGAGAAGGTAGAGAGCACTGACCAAAGAAGTTATATCCTGAACCAGCCCTATATAAGGAAATGGCAGGGAAGGGGAGGTACAGGCAGGTGGGAGTGGGGGATGGGGAAGGGGTCATGAGGAGATTCAACTCTGCCCCTTTCCAGAAGGAAGGAAGGAGTAGAAAGGATTAAGTACAAGCTATCCAAATTTGCCCTCCACAGCGACATCTGCTGGTAATATTGCCTTTAGAGAAAATCTCGACCAATTCTTGTTTTCACTCCTCAGAAAAACACAAAATAGCCAGAGTCAGGCAAATTTAAAGAAAAGGCAGATGAGGCTATTAGTATTTCAGAACAGACTTAAAAAACAAGGACTTCAAGAAGCAGAAGAGTGTTTCTAAAAAATTACTAAAGTTAACTATTATATTATCTAAAAACTTTTCCTCTAATTTCTTTATATTTATGAATCTTCAGTACCAATCACTCTTTTGTTTTCAATTTTTAATTTAGCTTATTAATCATCCAGTGGTCACATTTCTTCATTAATTCTCCCTGAAACTTTGGCAAGTAAGAGTCAGGATTATTCCTTTCAGATTCAGACGTGAAGGAGAAGAAAGTCTCCCCACTCTGCATGCCCCCTCAGTAGCTCTATGAAGTCAACAATCATTTTTATCAAGCAAAAAGTGTCTCTTCTACTTTTTCAGCTTAAAGAGAAAACCATCAAGTTTAAGGTAAACAATTGCAATGTGGCCGAGCATAACTACACAATCCATGTTCCCACAGTAGATTGGATTAGCTGTGTATTGTACAATAAATGGGTTAGAAATCCAAGCAGTGGGAGCTCTGATCTTTTTTGGTGAAATTCATATGTCAAAATGTCTTTGACAAACTGTATTTCCATACTTAAATTGAGCAATGAATTGAAACTTGCAAAGGGGAAGGTAAGGAGAATAGATTCTAGAGCATTTCTTTCAAATTGCTTTATCTATTGATAGCTCTCTCCCATGTCAAAAGCAATCCCACCAATATAGAGAGCACAAGATGAGAAGACAGGCTCTAATTTAATCAGAAATGGTGCATTATTTTCTGTGATCAATGTGAACCTTCAGCAATCTTTCCTTGAAAAATTAAATGAATTTTATGTAAACAGAAGTCATTTTGTGTGTCTAATCTTATGCTCAAGAGAGTACCACACTCTCTATAATGACATTTTGCCCTACCCCCCCCCAAAAAAAAAATAACCACAAAATCCTTTAGCTCTCTACTTAATCCTTGTTGCAGGTTCCACGTGATGAGCTTCTTAAAATACAAACTAGGGTCAAGAGCCTAAATTTAATGAACAATTATGAGTATTTCTTGAGTTCTAGTTAAAGCCATGATACTAGCTGGCCTCTACACACTGTAACTGTCATTTCTCCTGCTTGCATTGGGGTAGTCAGAAGAGGTGATACAAATACATTCTTAAGGTCTCTCTTAAGAACTTTGAAATTGACTGTGAGACACAGGAGACACTGGCACAGGACCTCCCAGCATGATGTGCCCACATCAGAGAAAGTGCTGTGCTCTATGTGCAAAGCAGAGTTGAAGTACCTCAAAAGAAATGTGAGATGCTCAAATTTAGAGAATCCACCCTAAATGTTCACATGAACTATTTGTGCCCAGTCTGTGGTAGAACATTTCGAGCTCATATAGGTCTGATCAGCCACAGTAGGACACACTGTAACTTGACTCTAGTGATGACATTCTGGTCCTCTTCAAAAATGAAGGACAGCAACCCACCCACAACCATTGGCTCACACAAATATCAGGAGGTTTCACATTCTGGAAAACATTCTAACAACATATGTTACATAAATCGCTATTATGTTCTATACCTCAGCAGGTAACCTAGAACAGCTTTACTGATGTGATAAGAATAATAGGATCGTAGATATGAATTTGGAAAAGATCTAGGCTAAGCCTCTCATTTTACAGATGAGAAAACTGAGGTCCAGGGAGGGAAATTGCTCATCAAAGGTTATACAGAACATTAAAAGCAGAAGCCAGATTAGAATGTAGGTCTTCTTATTCTAGAACCAGACCTCATTGCCACACACCATCATGGAGTGCTTTAAAAGGTATTTATGATGCTTTCTTGTACATTGCTTACTTTGACCTTCATAATGGCTTTTCATGAGATAGGCAGAGTAAATATCACCCTTCCATTTTAAAGATAAAGAAATGAAATGTCAGAGAAGTTGTAACTTGCTCAAGTCCATATTGGTAGGGTTCAAATGCTAGACCTCTGATATCCAATCCTATTGTTCTATTTACTGCAAAAAGAAGACTAACTTTCCATGTAAAAGTGGTGTACTATGTAGAATAGCATCAATTTTTCATTTCTAGAACCATACTTTTCTTTTTCATAGAATGTCCTTTCTAAACCTTTCAATGTATATATGATATATATATGTGTGTGTGTGTGTGTGTGTATATACATATATATGTGTGTGGATATATACATATGTATATGTATATATATATATATATATACATATATATATAAAGGTGCCTAACTTATTTGCTATGGAGAGAAATGTAATGACTCTTCCCCAGCACTGGGTTATAGTCAGAATCAGGTTCAACAGTTAGTTCCCTAATCAACTTGAAAATATGTATAGAATTTCCATGACAAATGCTGCTATGCAGAACCTATTTGAGAAGATTGAGTTTAATAAATATCATACTTTATCATTTCACCATCTCAGAGAGCTCTCTGATAGATAAACTCCCTCCACTGACCCAAAATATAAACCCTCTACACCTTCATTGGTTGCTAGGACAACCTAGGCACAATAAGCACCTCTAAACTTGACTTGGCTGATACTTTAGTAATAGACACAAGGTCTATCAATGGCTGTTCAAAGTCTTTTTCATGTTAGTTGGACCTTCTAGAGCCTGGGCTCCTCTAGTAAAGCTTTAAAAAACCCAAAATCACTTCTCTGAAGTGATAGAACATTGGGGTATCATCTTGGCCAAGAATGCCCCCACAAATCCAAATAGTTCACTAGAATGAAGCTGGGGTACAAAGATGTCAAAATCAGTACTAACTCATCACACCCCATCTTGCTTCCCTGAAAGGAGGAAGGCTGGAGAATGATTTAGCATAACCTCACTCTGTGTCAGATGATTCTGGCCCCCTTGCCTAATGCAAGCATCACAGATACCAAGGCTCCTTAAGAGTCTACCCATTATGGGGAATTTTTAATAAACTTTATTTTTCTTTGGCTAAAAATAAAAATCAGCACTAACTCAATCTATCAATAAGCATTTAAAGGCCTATTATGTCCCAGTCACTGTGATAGAAATAACAAAAAACAAACAAAAAAGTCCCTGCCCTCAAAGACCTTACATTTTATTAGAAGAGAAAACATGTATGTATATAAAAATATATACAAGGAAATAAAAACTAACAAACCAAAATCCTTATGATACCCTTCCTAAGTTCATAAAAATGAAGAATTAAATAATTATAAGATAAATTTGATTATTATTGACCATAACCTAGATAAGTATGACCTCCCCCTGCCCTCCAAAAGCAAAACTCTTCCACGTCTGTTTTATCTGAATTCTCCAGATAATGTCCTAAACTCTCCATTTCCCCATGCCAACCTATCCTTAGTTCTTGAACTTAAGATGCATAGTATGTCCATTATAATGCCATCTTAGAGACAAAATGTCCCCAGATCTGGAAATAAAAGGCATAGGATCAAATTTCTGCAGCTAGTGCCCTGAAATTCCCGGGCCAACTTGATTTGCTAATCCTCAGTCTGTGAATCTGGAGAGGAGAAGAAGGGGGAGTTCACAATCCACAAACCAATTTGTGTTGTTTCTGCAACACTGCAAAAGTGAGGCTCATGAATATGCTAATGAAATTGCAATGAGAGTTTTGGCACTATTTCATCACCTCAACTAGATTAGAGAGTAATAACACTATGGGTTTACATGTCTTCAGAAACTGCTGTGGTAGTAGAAAAAAATTTGATATGCAATATTTATAATTCAACAAAAATTACAATGGCACTCTCATAAAATAATGATAATGGGTTCATTTGTAAAAAATAGTTTGTGGGGCACCTAAAAGAAAAAAGTGTGTAAGGTCATATACCGTTATGCATGCTTATGACTATATATTTCCACATTTTCCCATGAGATGTACATGTATTCACATCCAAAATCCTAGTATTTGTGTGTATGTTGATGTTAGAAAATAAAACAGCAGAAAGAAGGCAGTTTTAGGTGATATCTGGAAACTTTCTAATCAGGAAGATCTTGAGATCTTCAAGTTCACTATACTTTATAAGGTGACATCACTCTAAGATTTTCAATCCTAAAAGAATCTTGCCAATTCAGCTTTAGAATAGTTGCCCAGAAGTATCTCTTTCATAATTAGAGCTGAATGCTCAGAATCAGAAGACACATCCTGACCACACAATTACTAATTTAATAGTAATTTGATGTCCCAAAGATATTGAATTTTTGACCAACCAATAGATAAGTGATCTCACTTCCTATATGTGAACAAAGGAGCTTTTGTGATTGGTACCCACCAGGTCAGATATATCAAAGATGCGATTGTTCAACAATGCTTTGTCTATCAATATCAAAGAAGGAATTTTTTTTAAAAAAGGAAATGTGCTGCACTGATGTTGTTTGCTTGTCTTAGAAGATGCCCTCAACTGAATTCATTTGGAAGAGGAATTTTCTATTGATCAAACAACCAACCAACCAACCAAAAAAGAAAGAAAGAAAGGAAAAGAAAAGAAAAAATTTAGTATATGACAGGTACTATGGTAAATGTAAGGGATATGAAGGTAAAAGCAAAACAGTTCTTTCCCTCATGGGGCTTATATTCTATTGAGGGGAAAAGGAGGGATGCGCAGACAAAAAAACATTTTAAAAATGACATTTTAAAAATGGTGGTCTTCCAAATTCTGCGTTAAACTTCTTACTACTAGAGGAACTTAATATTTATGACAACACAAAAGAGATTATTTTTTTAATCCTTGTGGGGAAAATTGAGTGAATGAAGAACATTTATTGCCACTGAATTAGTCCACTAGTACAACTATTATGGACAGAACTTCAACTGGACTGGAAGTCAAAGATAGTTGTTGTTTGTCCTTCATTTTCTAAGAGAATGGCAACCTGTAGTGATGTCTTGATTTGCACATGAATTTGATTTAAGTGAGGCAGAGTTGCACAAAGTTATCATCCTCACTCTCTCTTCCAAGGTCATCAAAGTCCAAAGTCAAGGTGACTAGTTATGGCCTGGGATTCTGTGAATGACCTTGGCATCTTCTATGGCTGACCAAGCTCTAACACTGCACAGAGCTTGCTTCAGCTGCCTTCATGGCTACTAGGAAAAATTGTTCTCATCCACTGAGTCCACTGGAGGGAAGTATGCACATCCTTGGGATAGACAATCCTTTGACTCATCCATTGAAGGGATTGAGACTTATTGGTTGCCCTTAATCTGGTTTGCCTGTCTGGTAAGACAGTTTTACTGGGCAGGTGGTTGCTGGACATGCTATATGACATGTTATAGCTTCTTGGAGCCACGGGTGAGATTTGGGTAAGAGATGGATGCCAAAAGTAGATGAGTAGTCCTGAAAAGGGCTTGGAAAGCCCACACAGCAGAGGTGCTAGTCCTCCCTAAACAGCCCATGCAAATATAGAATAGGGTAGTAAGAAGAAAGCATTAGATTGCTTTGAGGAAACTGGATGATGCTTTTAATGATCCTAAACAGCTCCCCAATAATCAAAAATGGTTTTGAATACCAATATTCTTTCATGTTATGCTTATAAAACATGGAACACCAAATCTAAAGAGTCAACATTTCTGAGGACCCAAAAGGAAGCTGAACTTCATGGCAACCATAAGTAGGCTATAGCATATCAACAGTAATCATTTTCAAACAAGAGATGTCTTTAAGATCCAGAAAGTTTGTGATAAAAAAAGAATATTTTTCAAGTTTCAATATTTCAAGTTAGACTATAACGAAATGCAAGCCAGAGAGAGAATTCCAGAGTAGCAAAGAACTCCCACTACAACTGTGACCACCAGCCACAATGAGAAGGAAAAGGTTCTGTCAGCTCTGTTGAGAGTCAGCATTGTTGTGAAAGAGACTGATGAGACTGAGAAGACCCTCCATCCCAAATTCATACACTTCATAATGATGAGAGTAGAGGACTTCATCTTGCCTGTGAAGCCAGTGGAGGGTTACCATGTCAGTTTCCTGATTACAAATTTCAGCATGGAGTAAATGTACAAACTGATGGACTTTGTGATCACTTTATGGAGACAAGTGATGAAAAGATTGCTGAGATGAAGTTGTTGGTCAGTAATCCATGCTCATATTGTGGCAAATGAATTTCAAAAGAATTGTTAGAGCATCTGAAAGTATCTCTCAGCTTCTTTCTCACTCATCCTTCCTCCTGTCTCTGCAAAGCTGCCCTGTGGAACTCAGGAGAGCACTGAGGCAAGGGGAAGAACAGGAGTTGGGGATATAAAGCAGGGGGTGGAGATCTTGCTACCTGAAAGAAAATAGCAATTGACCTGCCTTGCCATTAATATTCAGTCCCTGACCAGGCAAGGTTCGGTTTTTGGTTTTTTTTTTTTTTTAATGTCTTGAAATTTCAAATTCTGGGCAAAAGTGGTTGAACATAGCAGCAAAATGCTCAATAAACACAAAGAGGCAGCTGCTGAAGTGAGGACTCACTGTTCAAAACAAAATGCTGGGAAAATTATAAAACAGTCTGGAGAAATTATATTTGGTCCAAAAACTGATCCAATATACTACAATAAATTCCAAATGGATATAATGTCTAGAGATGAAAGATCATATTATAAATAAATTAGAAGATCAGGGGAAAAGATATCTTTGGCGAGTATAGTTAGGCAAAGAATTCTTGACCAAACAAAAAGTGAAAATATAGCAGAAGATATTATGGATACTTGCAATTACATAAAGTTAAAAATTATTCTATATACACAAAAAGCACAGGTAAAATTAGAAGAGAAACAGACAACTGGGGAAAATCTTGGCAGAAAATTTCTCTGAAAAAAAGTCTGACATCAGATATATACATGGGGAATTGATATAACTATGATAAGAACAAGAGTCATGTCCCAGTAGATATAAGACAAAGGATATAAACAGGTAGTTCTCAAAAGAAGAAAGGCAAAAATTATCAATAATTATTTGAAAAATGCTACAAATTTGTCATGAAAATTAAAACTGCTGAATTTTCATCTCATATTCATCAAATTACCAACAATAACAAAAATGGAAATTAATAATTATCAAAGGGATATGCTTGGTTTAGTGAAACATAACAGTCTTAACAGGGAAAGGTAAGGGAACAGGGAAAAGAGAATGAAAGTGTTCTAAAAGTGAGGGCAAATTCAGATAAAGATTAACTCTGAACAAAATAAATTCCAACTTTTGAAGAAGAATGGAGGGGGGAATCTTAAGAAAATATAGTATAGGTAAGAGCCTGTGATCAGAGTCTGGGGGAGGGAAAGAGAAGAAGGGCAGTGGAGTAGAACTAGGTCACTTCAAAAAGATCTCTAGGGGTAAGCATGTGCTTTCTCTCTCACCACCTGATTTTTTGTAAAGAGTGGGACTAAAGCAAAAAAAGAAAAAAAATGAGGCTAGGTTGAAGGAATATTAATTTAAACATAATTAAATGTATTTTATTTAATAAATTGTTGATTAAATTATTTTAGTTCAAATTAATTAATGAAAATGAACTAATTCTATAAAATAAATATTTTTAAAATTAATTGAATACATTAAACATCATAACCTTACATGAGAATGGGGTGAACTCACCCAGAAGACGGAAGTAGATAGCAGAATATATTAGAAAGGAGAACCAATGATAGATTGCTTGAAAGAAACCAACTTGAACCATAGGGATTCACTCAGAATCAAAATAAGGGACTGGAGCAAAATCTACCGAACTCAGAAAACAAGCATAGTAACAGCCTCACCACTACCACTGCCACTCCTAGACCACTGAACCTTTGTCTATGCATTAATATTGACATTCAGTCCAGGTACAGGATATTGAGTCACAGGTAAAAATGAGCTGATTCAGAACGCTTAACTGACAGATCAGGCTAAGACACAGGATGACATGATAGCATAACTAAAGTCTGCAGCTAAGCAAGAATCCAGTGAGGGGAGGAATCTTCTCTCTGATGCTTACAAAAATTTTGTAACTGGCTAGAGATCATCTTGGAGGGTTGTTTCAAGTACGGAGCAAAAGAGAAGAGGTGTTGAGAATGTTTTTTTTTTTAAAGTAGAGAGCTCAAGAATATAGAGAGAAAGGTGAGACCAAGCTAAGAGATAATCTGCAATAATATATTGGCTCTATTGGAAAAGTTCTTAATTCCTAATACTTCACAATCAGAATGCAAAATTTTCCACTTGAAAATAAAAGGAGATTACTATTAATCTTTGATTGAGGTTGCTGCTGGTGATGGCAAGAGAGGAATAGTGGATCAGTCCACAACAAGCATATCAAGAAGGATTTGAAATCAGCCCAAAACAAAAAGAAGGAAGGAAGGGAGGAAGGAAGGAAGGGAGGAAGGAAGAAAGGAAGGGAGGGAGGGAGGAAGGAAGGAAGGAAGGAAGGAAGGAAGGAAGGAAGGAAGGAAGGAAGGAAGGAAGGAAGGAAGGAAGAAAAATGCCACAAAAACATCCTATGAAATTGAACTTCTCTGTTCCCTTATAAGATCCTGAACTGTCCCGAGAAAGCTCATTCCCTTGCAAAGTCAGCTTTTGATGAAGCTGTTGCTGAACCTGATACATTAAGTGAAGAATGACACAAAGATAGTACACAAATAATGCAATTACTGAGAGATAACTTGACATTGTGAACATGGGAAACTCTAGGAGACAAAGCTGAAGCAGGAGAAAGAGAAAAGAATTAACCAGCCTTATCAATTGGAGACAATACAGTCTCCAAATGTATAACATACAATTACTATTGCAAAAGTATTCCTTAAGACAAAGTTTTAATATTGTCGATTTGCCCTAAATAAGGGCAGAAACAATTCACATTTCATTATTTGTAAAGTTGTCTGCTATTCATTTTCATTCTTTCTGCTGCACTCATTTTATTTATATTTAAGTGGTTTGGGCAATCTGAGAACAAATGTAAAGATGCAGTAAAAAATAAATGGCTTGATATTCGTAAAGTTGCTATATATCAAACATAGCAATAAAGCACAAAAAGCCATGTATTTAACTATTTTCAAGGTTTTTGCAATAGTGATTGTTTTATACTTCCTATATGTACTGTAAAAAATAGTTAACGGGGAAATCAGTTGAGATAAAAACTAACTTTGCTTAATGTCTTGTGGAATTTTCATGAACAGTCCAAGCATAATTGTTAAGAACATGAATGTTAAGTTGATATAAGTAGAATAAAAGTTTTATTAATAGTTTTATCAACTACTTTCTCTGTAGTTTTCCATTTAAATCAGTCTTTAATCCTAAAACTTCTTTAAAGGAATTGTATGTTTTGAAGGTTCATTTCCCACTTGGTATCATTTAAAATGTGTCTTTAAAAAAGAATTTAAGTACTAAATTAGCAAATGGAAAAAGTTGCATGTTGTTCCAAATGTTTTGCCCCTATCCACCCTGGTTTTCACTTTCTCTTTTAAGACAAAATGTGGTGGTTTGAATAAAGTCACATGCTTTATTTAATTTTAAAACAGGGGCAACAGACATGATCTCAGAGAAAGCATTATTTTTTTTTAATTATTAAAAGAGATGAATAAGAAAACTCATTATACCTAGAGCCACCAAATGTGAAAATATAACATCACTATTTAATATATATGTACTTAATTGCTTGCATTAAAATACTTGAAGAAAAGCTAAGCAAATTACTGGGGGAAATAGATAGTAAAACCATAATAGTGAAAGACTTTAATTTGCCCCTTTTCGACCTGGAAACAAGTATAACAAGAAGGTAAAAGAGAAAAGGACTTTCTTTCAAGGTGGCTGACTACACTGAAGGCAAGACATCTATCTCCCACAAACTTGCTCCAGTAAAACCCCAAAGTTTGTACCAGTCCAAATAATGATCAAGAGGACTGAGAAACTATAGTTAGTTCCTCCATTCCAGAGGTATATAAAAATCAGTTCAGCCTCCTCCAAGCAAAGCCATGATCAATGCAAGGTAAACTTCCAGTAACAACAGAATACAGGACATGTGGAGCCTTCAAGGATCTATATCCTGGGGCAACAAGAACAGAAGACTCCCCTAAGAAAGCCCCAGGGCATTCAGAAAGTCCGGAGGTGAGGGAACTTGGAAGCTCTGTACAGAGGCAACCGGCAACAACCAATGCAAAGTAATGCAAAGCTCAGACAGAAAGTCCAGACCCAGGGGTTCTGATGTAGCTAAAACTGTGCTGAGGTAGCAAAACCAAACAGAGTCACAGAAGAACACAGAGGTCAGTAGACCTTGACCCTGGCACGAAGCCTCAATTTAGTAACAAAAGCTGGAAAAAAATGTAATTTTTTTAAAAAGCCATTATCCAATATCAAAAATTATTGTAAATAATAATAAATGAAAGCAGATATCCAGAGGGGGGAAATAGATTTCCACAAGGTTACATGAATACCCAGAAAAACTTTAAGCTAGGGTTGGTCTGTTGTTTTGTTTTTTTTTAATGAAATAAAAGCTGTCGAGGAAACAATTGGAAAGACTTAGCTTTAAAAAAAAGTGATAAATCTCACCCAAAAAAATGGAATCCTGAAAAGTTGTGTAGAACCAAATCAGTGACTCCATAAGACAGCAAAAAACACTAGAACAAAATCAAAAGGCTAAAAAAATTAAAATTAATATAAAGGACTTCATATCAAAAACAATTAACCTGGTAAACATTATAAGGAGATATAATTTAAGAATCATTAGACTCCTTGAAAATAATGATTTTTTAAAAAAGGGCTGAACACTATATTTCAAGAAATCATAAATGAAATTACCCAGATCTATTAGAATCAGAGGTGAAAATAATGATTTAAATAATTAACCAATAACATGAAAGGAACCCCAAAAGAAAAAGTTCCAGTAATGTCACAGTCAAAATTTACAATTCTCACATTAAAGACAAAAGTATAGAAAAAAACCGTTCAAACACCAAGATCCCACAGTGGTAATAACAGATCTTAGGATACAACATTCTAAAAGTCAAAAGAGATACTCAAAGCTAAGAAATTTATTTTTAAAAAGTTAAAGATAATCCTAAAAGCAAAAAATTGGATCTTTAATGGAAAAGACAGAGAACAGATCAATGAATTTGGCATAAAAAATGAAATATAGAAAAGCAACAAATCAAAAAGCATAATTAATCACCAAAATAGATTGAAAATGAAAGATCATATTAAATTGAAACTTTTAGACATGTAATAGAAAAAGAGAGGGCTATTTTTAATAGAAATATAAAAGCCTGAAAGGAACTTCCAAAGATGGGGGGAGGAGAGAGACCTGGAACTAGATAAATTTACAAGTGAATTCAATCAAACATTAAAAGAATAATTAATTATAATGTTATATGAATTGTTTATAAAAATTGGAAAAGAATCGATCTTACCAAACCCCTTCTATCAGAATAACATGGTCTTGATACCTAAACCATAGAAAGACAAAGAAAAAAAAGAAAATTATAGATCCAATTAATTCAAATAGCCTTTTTACAAGAATCTTACAATTTAATTGGACTGTGAAGAAAATAAGAGTAACTACTTCACTCCAGCATAATCTTGTTCCCAGACCACCTCAACCTCTAACTAAAAGGAGCCATAATGCCAAAGGAGGTGGGGCTGAAAAAAAAAACACAATATTCAACTCTAATATTCAGTGTTCTTATTAAAAATTAAATAAAGTCTTTCCACAAATAGTTAAGAATTGTTCATTTCATGAATAAACTATCAGTTTAGATCTTAATTAAGTATAGCTTTTGTGAGGGACCATTGTGGGGGTGGGAAGAAGAGTGTTATTTGCTATGATTATAAATTTACTATCAGGTAAGCAGCTAAAGTATTTACAGTCAATGCTACAGCCTGCTTAAGAAATACTAGGGTCGTTGGCTCAGTATGATTTTCTGAGGCCATTTGAATAAATTTGCATATTGTGGTCAATCAGTCCTATTCCAGTGTATATAAAATAAATTATTTAGTGCCAACTACTACAGTGGTATTTAAATTCAATGTTGTAGCTATGACAGACATATACAATCTATAGTGTTTTTAAGTTCATTTCAAACATCCAAGAAAAAGCTTAAATTCATCATTTCAAATATCAAACAATGTAACATCTATCTTGTTCTGACTTTTTAACACAATGATACCTGCCTAATCCTCATTGAGATACTATCTCAAAATACCTGCTCTATAGCTTGGATATGTAATGAAATTACCCAAATAACCATAAGAGCAATTGTATCATTACCTCCAGAACTTAAGGTATTTATAGCTCATCAATTTTAATTGGATAAATTAGTGTTTATTGCTGTAAAGTACAGAGGAAAGGAGGGGGGAAGGAAGGAAGGAAGGAAGGAAGGAAGGAAGGAAGGAAGGAAGGAAGGAAGGAAGAAGGAAGGAAGGAAGGAAGAGAGGAAGGAAGGGAGGGAGGAAGGAAGGAAGGGAGGGAGGGAGGAAGGAAGGAAGGAAGGAAGGAAGGAAGGAAGGAAGGAAGGAAGGAAGGAAGGAGAGAAAAGGAGGGAGGGAAGGAAGGAAGGAAAGAAGGAAGGAAGGAGGAAGGAAGGAAGAAAGAAAAGAAGGAAGGAAGAAAGAAAAGTAGGAAGGAAGGAAAGAAGGAAGGAAGAAAGGAAGGAAGGGAAGGAGGGAGGGAAAGAAAGAAGGAATAAGGAAGGGAGGGAGGAAGAGAGAGAGAGGAAGCAAGGAGGGAAGGAAAAGGGAAGAGGGAAAGAGAAAAGGAAGGAAAGGAGGGAGGGAAGGGAAAAGAGAAGGAGGGCAAGAGAAAGGGAAGAAAGAAGAGAGGAAGAAAGGAAATAAGGAAGGAAGAAAAGTATGGACAGAAGAAATAAAGGAAAGAAGGAAAGAGGGAAAGGGGGAGGGAGGAAATTTTCCACTGACTCATGCTTCTCTAGAGTACCAAAAATTTTAAAAATCCATATTTTTATTGTACTCCAGACAGGTTATACTCAGTAGACCTTGGACAAACCTTCTCTTCTCAGATTACCCCTTCCTGTCAATAGTAAGCAACAGGTAAAGAAATGACTAAAGGCCACTTTCTGAGATGCCTTGAATTTGAATATGAATCACCTAGAAATATGCATTGCTGACCTATCTGCTCAGCCTGCTTGAGATCCATCAAAGTATGGACCATGGTGGGTTTTGCCATTTGAGCTGAACCTACTGTAACTGCTCCTTATCAGTAGCTAATTTTCCTGTTGCCAACTTCCCACCTTCACAAAATTTATAAATATAACACTAATCAGAGTAGTTTGAAGCCAGCTTAGCTTCCTTGAGTGCAGTGAACAGAAGCAGGAGAACATTGTACACAGTAATAGCAATATTGTTATGATCAACTATAAAAGACTTAACTACTCTAATCAATATAATGACTCAAAACAATTCCAAGGAACTCATGAAGAAAAATACTACCTCCATCCAGAGAAAAATGTGATGAACTCTAAATGCAGATTGAATCATACTCCTTTCTATTTATTTTTCTTGTTTTTTTTTTTTTCCCTAACATGGCTAATGTGGAAAATCACTTTGTATGACTTCACCCTTAGGGTTGATGTCATATTGATTGCCTTCTCAATGGGTAGAAGAGAGCCTGAGGGGAGGGAAAGAATTTGGAACCCAATTTTTAAATGAATATTTAAATAAAGTATAATTTTTTATTAAAAAAAAAAGAATTGGGGGCAGCTAGGTGGCACAGTGAATAGAGCACCAGCCCTGAAGTTAGGAGGACCTGAGTTCAAATGCAACCTGAGACACTTAACACCTACTAGCTGTGTAACCTTGGACAAGTCACTTAACCCCAATTCCCCTGCCTTTCCCTCTCCAAAAAGCAAGGAAAAAAAAAAGAATATTCTACTTTCCATCAGTGGTAACAGGACTCAACAGCCCCTCCCTGATCTCCCCTGCTCCCCCACCCTAAAAGAAAAAAATTCTTGAAGCATTTTGTGGGATAAATGTTTTATAGTCTGACAAAAAATCCCATATCTTACAATCTAAAGTTTTGGGTTTTATATAGCCTTTAATTTAAAAGTGAGTTTCACTAGTAAAAATTACCTTTTTTATTCAAACTTCAGTACTCCAATCTTTGTATAGTCTTGTTTATAACAGGATTTTTTTTCTTCGTAGCAATGGTTAGCTATTTTGTTCTGTTCTGTTTTGTTTTTACTGGTCTTCTAACCAGTAACCTTTCTTCTAATAACAAGAAGTTTAGAACACACTGTAGAAAAATCAGTTACAACCTCTCAAACCATCAGGACCCTCTGCATCTCCTTTAACTTATTTCCTTAGGATTGATTAGACATTTTTTTAAGTAATAGTTTCTCAATTCTGGGAATTTTTTTTTGTCTTTAATCACATTTTCTTTATTTTTCACTTCTACTGATCTTTCTTTTTTCTGCTGTGGATTTAAATAATCTATGAAATGCTTGAACTTGCTACACCTATATCCACTTCAATACCACTAGTAGTCCTTGAAGTGTGCTCATTGAGAGCTACTTTTAACCATTTCTTAAAATCACATAATTTAAAATAAAATGAAAGAAACCACTCAACAGACCGACCTAAATATGGAAAAACCAGTTCAATCTGGTTTCATCTGGTTAAGGACAGATTCTTAAATCTGCCTAGACTCAGTAGAAACAAATATGCATGACCACTGCTAACACAAGGTGATACCCTCTCAAAATTAGTGCACATCAGAAGTAATTTGCCCATCACTCCACTTTGTGGTTTGCAAAGTGCACTGAATATATTACCTCTTGTGATCATCACAACAAATCCCTGAAGTATAATTAAAGGAATAGAGATCTGCATTTAGAAAATAGTCATTTTCTCCAACTGCCTATTTTTACAGATAGAGAAATTGAGGCACAGAGAAGTTAAAAGATTTGTCCAATGCCACACAGGTTATCAGTCTCAGAGGCAGAATTTAAAACCATGTCCTTCAGAGCTCAGGTTCTTTGTGTGAGTATTAATTCTACTAACTTATAACTTGAAATGTACTTTCCATACATTATCCCATGTACAACAACCTTTCCAAGTAGATGCTATTATCCTCATTTTTAGACCAGAGAACTGACCCTCAGAAAATTTAAGGGACCTACCTAGGGTCCTAGTTTTGGGCAGAATTAGAACACAGATCTTTCTGGTTCCAAGTCTAGTTCTTTAGGCACCACATCACTCTGTTTCCTTCCATTTTGCAGATGAGAAAGCTTGGAATCTGAGAGATGAGGGGACTTGCACAGAATCATAGAGTTAGTAAGTGAAAGAGATGTAATTAGCATTCAGGTCTTCTGACTCTAGATTCTTCCACTGCCCCTATGAAGTTCTTCCCTAAGGGTAATAGCTGCTTCTGAAAAGTTATACTCCCTTACAGACCATGAAGTTATTTCATCAGTCAATTTCCTCTTCAGTGTATTGCTTCTCTGCCCTGCTCCCAATTCATCTCACTTACTTGCCTGATAGAACTTACTCACTTGTAGGATCAGGCTGGTTATTCACATTTCAATGTTACCAAATACAGTGCTATAAATACAATATGGAACTTAGTGAAAGTTAATCCCACTGAAATGTGAAAAGCCTTGAATTCTTGCTCCCCTCAGTACTATGTAGTGTCTGCAAAGCTTTTCTTTTCATCATGATCCTGTAAAAAGGTTGTCCCCCACAGATAGCATGGGATGGCACACATGAGATTTTCATGGAGGTCAAAATAGACATATCTAGCATCTCCTCTCTCTCATACTTCTCCAAGGGAGACTTTGATACCTGCCAAGCAGGAGATCAGTGTCAGAGGCTTCCACTATTCTCTCCTCAGAGAGAGGAAGTGCTGGACAGGAAATACATCTATCTGCTCCCATAAATGTCTTGGGGATATAATTTTAAGGTTCAACCTAGACTCCTTATTACTATTTTTAAGGAAGGGAAAGGTGGCCCTGAGCTTTATATCCAAGGTTTGACTCCCTTCTCACAAACACTAGCTCACAATGAGCATACATATTAAATGGTAAAGAAACTCACTTATCCAAATTGATAGCAAAACAGAAATCATAGTATAAATACAAGAATATATACCAGACAGAGTGAAGGAGCTCTCCCATTGGGAATGAAATAATTTAGCTCATAAAGAGAAAGAGTCCCAGTTCTCAATCAAAGGAGAAAATTCTAGGAATAAACTATAAGTCATTGTCTTCCCAGAGTTCTTCTCTTTTCATGGCCCTGAAGAGAAGGTGGAATCCCCAGTGTCTTCTCTCTCCATATTGGAAGCCAGAAGAATCCCTGGACACTAAAAAACGCCTGAAAGACTGAAGTGATAATATCTGTTCTCTCTTTCTCTCTCATCAACTCTGCTCTGCACTTCTTGGGGATTGATCTTCACCGATGAGGAGAGGCCTTGGGGGCTTCCGTTGTAGCTAAATGAGTGAAGAGGGGGGAAAGGCACATATAAGAAATAATCTGAAGACCAAAAAAGTAGTAGAAACAGTTATGTAACTGTTGTAATGAATAGAAGGGGGAAATTGATTTGATTTTTACAAGAGCTATTTTATTTCTCTCTGAAGGAAAAAGAAAGCAGTTTTGAAGTGTAAGGTGAACTTGTCTATACTTATTAAGATGAAGTTGAGTAAAGTCTATTTTTGTTTTAATACAGTCATCTAATTAACCTTTGGCAGATATTAAAATGACCTTGAATTGGCCTTGGAACCTCAAATGTTTAATGTGGGTTGACTTTAAATAGGATTCAAACAGGTCATGAGCAGCATATGCTGAAATGAGGAAAAGGTCAAAGCCATTTACCTCAAAATAAATAGCAAATATATTGTAGATCTGCTGCTTTTAAAAGAAAAAAGAAAGAAATTAATAAAACTCATTTGGATTAGGATGAATCACAGGTGCTAGATCTGAAAGAGTCCCGAAAGATCAAGAAGAAAGGCAAGAAGGTAAAGATGAACAAGTCAGGAGAAGATCAAGAGGTTTCCAAAAAATCCTCCTGCTTGTGGCTGGCCACCTTTCCCTTACTTGTAATTCAACTAAAAAATAAAATCCATTCCAAATATGTTCAAAATAAAAGAAAATAATTTAATTCAATAAGACTACATTTTTAATTTTATAAGTTGCTTTTTTAGGCAAAGAAATTGCTAAATAACCATGCAAGGGGAAAGGTCAATGGAGTTTGACAAAATCTCAAAGCTAGAGGCTTCTTTTTTCTGTTTTACAGATGTATATGCTTCAAAATGCCAAAACTCTAGTGTGTGTTCCATACTATCTACTTCCTGTCAAATGAATGATGTAACATGTTACAAACATGAGTGTGTCTATTTGCCAGATTGATCTCAGAAATGCACATGAACATTAAAGGAAGGAAAATACAGAAAAATAACTACCCCCTCTGATTTTTAAATGAAGAAACATCCTAATCCTCTGACCCTCCAAATGCAAATCTTACCTGCTCATGCATGGTCAGTGAATGGAGTGTGACTCTTTTGGGGGGAGGGGGGAAGGAGAGAGATGGGAAGGAACTTATTAATATAGCTCATCTCTTTTTATTCCTATAGTTGAAAGTTGAGCCTCATTGGTGTGTAATAGTCATAATTACCCTTAATGCAGCAGATATAGCCACATCTTTCATTTAAAAGTGTCATTCATCACCCTGTGTGCATTTCATTTTCCAAAGGACACTAAAGGGAGGGCATGAAAGCATTCAAATATGCAGTTAATATCTGTGTGTTCTGAAACCTTTAATTTAAAATGAAATCCAGTTAAAATGCCTTCCATGTCCCTCAGTGTTCAGAAAGATTCATAAAGCATCTTCTTATTAAAAACATACCCACTTTTTTGTCTTTTCTGTAATCATTGTTGAGCTATTTCGTCAATATTTGGCTTCTCTCTATAGTTACCCACATTATGGAGGGCTGTTTTATGCCCACAAAAATGTGAGATTATTCCTCTGCCCTTCTGCTTCCCTTAGCTGAAATGTTTATACCTCTATAGTGGGTTCATTCAGTTATCATTTATATCAGTTATTGGTCAGAAGCATAACATTCCAATCACTCCCTCTACTTATATATATTTTTACTGCACAGCAACTCAAACCCCATTTTTCAAATGGTTTTTCCCAGACCCTGAACCTTCCTACAAAAAAGCCACACCATAAATGCCAGCTATTTGTAGTACATTAACATAGTACATTAACATTTGTAATGTCCCAATTATTCTACATAATCAATAACATCAAGTCCCTTTTCTTGGGAACCTTGTGTTTATTTACATTTTATTCCACACACGTCAGTTTCCATCAAGAGCAAAACCAATTTTCTTGTCCTACATCTGCTCTCGAGATAACTTTAATTCACCATAAATCTATTTGTGTTCTCTACATAGTTAGACCCAGTTTGTTATGCTGCTGTAATCTGGGGACAAATGTTTCTTGATCTGTAAAACAAGTCTTTAGGGTAATAAAGTGAGAGGTACAGGATGCTTCTGCTGATGATAACCACAATTATGGGTGGCTGTGGTGTTTTCTTTCATTATTGCTCTTTTCCGAAGTCTCTGTTTATGATGTGATGCATTTGAGCTCGAGCACATTAGGTGCATTATTCATTGGGTACATTTGTCAGAACATGCATGTGTATAAAGAACTAATGATCCATATTAAATTAATGGTGCTATAAAAAAGAAAAATACTCCATACAAGCAGCTATGTCGGAAACTACGGACTTTGATAAACCATAGAAAAGACCTAATCAGATGAAGCATTGGACTATTCTGTCTCCAAAATTACATTTCTAGAAATGTACTTGTACACAATGTTGGTTTTATTAAAACAAATTAATTCAGTCATTAAGGAATCATAAGGCAAGTGTCTCATAAGTCAGGACCTCCAGTGTAACAAATTGATTAAATGACTGTGTAATAGTCTCTTTAAACAAATCTAGTGTAACAAGTTAATAGATCTGCTCAATTACCATGCTGGGTGATGAGGATCTGGGCAACTCTCTCATTAAATCTGGGAGATGGCTCTGATTTTTTTTTCTTTCCTCTGCTTTTGGTCTGTCATGTTGCCTGTTTGGGCTTGGGATGGGGTATTAAATGTGGTAGGGTTCTTTTTTTTCCTTCTGTAAACTAGGTGTTGAGGGAACAATAAAAAACTGAATTTGATGCTGTTTACTTGATTGTGTGGATTATTCAACTATTTTTCCCCTTCCTTTTGTTAAGCACAGTTGTCCTGGATAGCAACACAGTAGCTGAAAGAATGTTGGGAACCCCTCTCTCCCCCACCCCCACCCTCCCACCTCCCCGCAGCTCAGGCCGAATATGAAAAGGGAAACAACACTAGAAAGGGAGCCTGACTGGCCTGCATTTCTCTTCTTATCCATTTCCCTAAAACCCTCTTTTTTCCCCTAGAGGCTGAATCTTGCCTTGCTGAGGACACACCAGGCTATCCCCTGAGGAGTCGGTGCAGAAGGCATCCAACTTTCAGAGGCTCCCAGAGCTTAAAAAATTCTTATTAGCCAGACGTTGAATTAGGAAGAAGCTTTCCCAAGGTCTTCTGTCAGAGGGGTGTTCGACTGCAGTTCCATCGTTCCTAGAGTTGGGGTGGGGAACCTTCCTAGCCTAATGCACTGCAGAGGAGCGCCCTCCAGCCCTTCCTGGAAAGGCTCGGGAAGGACTGGAAAGTGAGATAGGGGAGGGTCCCGATAATGGTAATCCCAGAATGCACCAGCATGCTTTTCAGTAGAGAATCTTAGGATTTAGAGCTGGAAGGGAGTTTAGGGAGCCCAGTCATACCTTTGTTTAAATTTAAGCGGTTAGTTACAATTGCTTCCTTTTCCATTTACACTCAAGTTGTCCTTGATAAAGGGGGAGGGAGAGAGAGAGAGAGAGAGAGAGAGAGAGAGAGAGAGAGAGAGAGAGAGAGAGAGAAACTGTACTAACAGATTCAGTTTTTTTATTCGATCCTCTTTCTTGTTCTCTATACATTAATTTTTTTTATTTGTTTATTATTTAGTTCACTAAACAAAATTTAGGAAGAAAGCAAATTGAGAAGGACAGGAAGAGGGGAGGAAGGAAGGAAGGGAAGGAGGGAGGGAGGAAAGTAAGAAGGAAGGAATGAAGAAAGAAAAAGAAAGAAAGAAAGAAAGAAAGAAAGAAAGAAAGAAAGAAAGAAAGAAAGAAAGAAAGAAAGAGAAGAAATAAAATCAGCTTTCTCCTACAGCAAATAAAATCTGAAATTCAAGTTATTGGAACTGTTTCTACTTTTGGTTTTGTTTTTAAAGGAAGACAGTGTTCATATTTTTCCTTTATGAATGTGCAAATTCTGATGACTACAGGAAGGTTAGAAACTCCAGGACTGAGCCAATACCTGGACTCAGGGAGAGTTAAAAATTCAGAGCGGAGGAGCTGGGGCTTGGTTCCTCTTCCCAGGGAGTCAGTCTGGACAAGAGAAAGAGCTGATGGTGAAGGCTTCTTGGGGTCTGGAGAAGGTTGGATCCAGGGCAATTCGGTGGGGCAGACCTAGGGGTTCTGCCTCCTCTCTCCTTTGAATGCCTATAACAGACACCCTTCTCCCAGGACCTTAGGAGAAAAATCTATTAGCCCACTGCCATTTTGTTAAGTGTTTGCTCTCCCGCTGTGACCCTGCCATTTTATCTGTTGGTTTTTATTTTCTGAGTGCATGTTGCCCATATGTTACTGTAATAGTTGCTATAATTCTTGAGCAATGGGGCTCGTATTTTACGGGGCTGAATTAAAAAGAATGCACTTTAATAAAAACCTGAGCAATACACTAATGGCTTGACATTGATGTATTTGCATAAAGATGAATTATAAGGGCTTGCTTGACGCGACTTTTAATAAATGATTGAGGAGGTTATTATAGGGATGCACTTTGTTGTGTGTTAACAGGTTATTTTAGTACATCCATCGACAAAACTGCAAGCAATAGAGTCCAGTGATAGAGCCCTTTTACAATCACTGGGTCCATTTTACCCTTTATATCTTGTGACAGTTATTGGGATGGCTCCGTCCCCATATTACATTCTCAAGCTACATTTTATTAACCATTAAGAACATTAGTGGGGGATGAAATTGGGAAAATGGAAAGAAAAATGATGTCTGGTGTGAAAGGGTTCACGGCTCCACCAGCACCACCCTCGCCCCCTAATCCAGGTATCACTTATTGTACGTTTTGTGTAGCGAGGCCACCTCAGAAGACTAAACGATTCTTCGAAGGAGGTGAGTAGATGGGTTAAAGACAGCAACAGAAAAGAGCGGATGGATTTGTAATGGGGCTTAAACTATGTGTAAATAAATAGGACTAACTAAATATACCGGTTGAGTCAGGGATTTTATCTTCGTTTGCTGTTTTTGTTTTGTTTTTTCCCGTAAAACAAAGAACAGAGTCACCTCGGTGATTACGCATAATCCTCGATGCTCAGTCCCCAGCTAACCAACCCTCCCACCCATTTGATGGGGGCGGAAGGGGGAGGTGCACTGAAGAGATAGTCCTACCCGCAAATGAATGTAATTCCCCTTCATCGAAGCTTTCAACCTTCCCTAACTCTCCATCTCTTTTTGTAAAAAGTCCAAATCTCCAAAGAGTCTTGAACTGGGAATTCCTAAATAGAACTGCTTTGCCTGTATGGTTCCTACTTCACATGCCCAAAGGAAGCAGGGGCCCGGTGAAGTGGAAGGGCTAACGATTCCTCCCCACATTTCCTGTCACCCTGGAGTTTTGGGTTACAAACCGATCCCTCCTGCTACGGGAGTGAACCACCACCTCCCTTCAAACGTAAGCAAGGTAAAAATTTAAAGGGACTGGGGAAGAAAACAGGCGGACTAAGAATAATCTGCGTGGACAGCTGGGGAAATGTTATCTATTACTCATATTTTCTGTCTCAGTCTCTGTCACTTTCAAATAAACAACTGTGGTCCCGTACTTTTTTTTTTTTTATCTACTAAAGCACCTCTCCCCTGGAGCTGCTGCTGCTGGCAGCAGGGAGTGGGCATCGCAGTGGTTCAATATCAGCTACTTTGATCTACTAACTGTTCGTAAGCATATGTTAGTGTCCCTCACAGAGATTTGTAACTGATGTTGCAGACAGCTGGTGGACCTTTCCTCAACATGCACATAGGACCCACCTGGTGGAATGATGCAAAGAGGAAAAGGGAAAGGCAAGATGGGAAATGAATGATAAAGAGCTATCTCCGCACTACATATTCATATGTAGTGCGGAGATAGATACACATAATTATAAATGAAAGAAAGGGTAGAAAGGGGGTAAAGAGAGAAGAGAAATAAGATTTGAAGTGAGGGAGTGACATGAGTAAAGGGAACGGGAGAGAAAGAGGAGGATTAGAAGAAGGAGAAGATTTATACTAGAGAGAAAATAATACGAGTGAGGATGATTATTTCAACTCTTAAGTGTGACATAACAAAAAGAAGGGGGATATGGCATCTGGTCCAACAGGGGAATCAAGGAACACATAAGAAGAGATTCTAACCAAAACCTTCTCCTAAGTTTGCAAATGAAAAGATATTTCAAAATCAGACAAACCTCTATCACCCTGTGGTACAGGCACTCATGACATTCCCTAGCTATCAAAATTCAAGCAACCATATAATACTCTAACAACATCCTCAAGGACTGAGGAATTGGGAGCAACTATGAATGGGAAGACCCCTCACTACATAAGTTTCACATTAATATCTCAGAAAAGTGATAAGCATATTGTGGTTCATCAAAGTCAAATGCTCCAAAAAGAAGGGTGAACTAGCAATGGAAAGCTTTGCAGCAGACAGAGGAAGCTCACATTCATAGTCAACCTGCTCATGCTTCTGAAAAGCGATCCCTTGGACTAAGACTTCCAAGTCTCTGTGCACAGGCAGTTTGCACACTAGAGGTTATTTGTGTGAGCTGCAGTTAAGTGAATTTGCAGATCATGTCCTTGGGATTATGGATGCTTTGATTGAGAGCAATGCTGAGGCACCAACTTTAAAACATATAGAATGATTTCTGCACCCCAGTATCTTTGTTGAATAACTTAGATTTCCTACTGAGTTTTGTGTATAAAAATAGAAAAGCCTTAGTCCAATACCATTGAAATAGGAGACTGTACTGCTCTTTCAGACTGTTTTCCATAATTACCTTGGAACCTATTTATTGCACCCTTAAAAAATGGGATTGTGTACTATAAATTTCATGAAGGATAAGAAGGCATTTTATCTTGAGATTCTACCAGCTTTATTTTCCACTCTGCTTTTTTCCCCCAAATGAAAGTTGGGACCAATAGCATTGTGTCCCCCTCTTCAGCAAGATAGTTGCTTCCAAAAAAATTTTCCCAGCAAATAAAATGAGGAGGAATAGGGGGAAAAGTATGCTGAGGGGAAATATTTTGCCAAAGGCGGTAGGGCTTCCCAGGGCAAATTAATTCAGCAGGATTTGCCTCTAGTAGGGGAACACAAATGTTTTTATTTTCCCATTTTTTTTAGTTTCATTAGCTTCCCAGGGTAGGACAAGAGAATCTCATGATTTTAATGAGAGGGGAAACAGAGTGAATCAAGAGTAAATTCCCAGAAATGAATTGCCTCATAGAAAAATAATAATAATGAAACAGAAATTTTTCTTTCTAAGAAGTGTGACATGTGAACATAAGAATTCATGTATACTGGTGACAAGTACAAAACTTTAGAGCAGCACATATGCCTATATATATTTCAATCTTTGTTTTCCAACGTTGACTATATGCCATCTGCAAGGCACTGGTTAGGTGCTCATGGAGTCACAAAGATGGAAACCAATTCAGTCATTATTATCAAGGAACTTCCAAGCTAAGAGATCATGCATGGAAAAAAAAAAACTATGAAATGGATTAGAATTCAATTAGTGCATTTGAGGGGTACAAACAGAGTGCTAAGAAGATTCTGGGAGGGAGAACACTCCAGCTGGGCTGTTTCATGGAGGAGGTATGTCCCAAGATTCCCCACCACCACCACCCCAAATCAATTTAAATAAACACAATTAAGAGATTCCCAGTATGCTGGGTGTACTTCCTGTTGAGGTCTGGGCAGGAAGACACAAACAAAAATCTGGAAGGTTGAGGTAGTTTTGGAGAGAGTTCCCAACTCAATGAGTTTACAGATTAATTTAAGCATTGCAATAAAGAAATAGACTTGAAATGTTTCTACTTTCTCCGGCACTTGCCTATCCTTCTGAATTAACATCAAATCCTCTCAGGATAGACAATTGAGACTTTTCAACTAAAAACACAAAATGTTTACATACACTGAAGGAAGTCAAAAAATGTGTACTTCGATATGGAATCTTTTGTTCATACCTTGGGGTTATGGCTGTCAGGAATGATGGGGGGATCAAAAAGGGCTAAGAAAGAAAATCTGGTGCTTCGTACATAGTAGGTGCTTACTAGACACTAACTCACAGACTGCACCCCTGCTGGAACAGGATAGAACAGAACTGTCAGTGGCACCATGGTTAGAGTGCCAGACCTGGAGTCCAGAATACTTATCTTGCTGAGTTCAAATCTGGCCTGAGACACTCACTAGCTGATTATTCCTATCTGATGCCATGGTTTTATTTTTATTTCTTACCCTGGCCAAGTCACTTAACCCTGTTTGCCTCAGTTTTCTCATCTATACAATGAGTTGGTGAAGGATAAATCGGGTTCACAAAGTCAGATACAACAGAACATCCTTAGATATACACCACTGGTAGCCTTTTTCGACCTCTCAATTCAAACATACACACACACACACACACACACACACACACACACACACACACACACTCTTTAGAAATGAGTTCTTTGCAAAGTAGATCTGAGGAGGCAGTGAAAAAAAAGCACTGTCTCTGGAATCAAAGGACCTGCATTCATATTCTGCCTATGACATTTGGCTACTTATTCGATGTCAGGCAAGTGGCTTAATCTCCCTGGGCCTGTGTTCCTTTATCCAAAAAGTGATGAGGGCAAAAAACAACAGCTTCTGAAGTCCCTGTTCTAGATCCAGAACCCTCAGTCCAAATAGGAAAAAAGTTCCCTACTTTGTCTTACCCATACTTTTCTTTCGAAAATAAAAGTGCATGAGGGAGAGAGAAAGCCAAAACAGGAAACCAGGAAAAAAAAAAGCTTCATTATTTCCACTCTTTAATTTTTTTTGTGTTTTCTTTCTCAATTTAACTAACATCAAATAAGTGCTTCATTTACAAAGCAAATTTTTTAAAAATTTGTTTTACATGAAGATACAAATCTGAATTATGAGCAGTTTGCTTTTGTTTTAAAATATACACACTTGATCTTGGCCCAAGTAGGCCAAGACATGATCATTTTGATGTTATTTTCAAGGTTATCTTGCTTGTCTGTATTACCTACTGAACCTCATTCTGTTCTCTTCTGTGTACTTGACTGACTCTCTTTTTTAACTATTTCCCCCCCATTTTTCAGCCCTGTCATTTCTCTAACTCCTCCCATTCATCTCCAGTACAAAGAAATAAAAATAAAATCTTCGCATCAGATATACATAATCAAACATAACAAATCCAGACATTGACCATATCTCAAAATGCACTCTCATTCTACATCTTAAGACCCTCACCTCTCTGAAAGGAGGTAGTTAACCATTTTTATTAAAGTTGTGGCTATAAAGTAATTGCATTGATTAGAGTTTTTGCAATTTCAAAGTTATTGGTCTTTACAATGCTATTATTGTATAATTTGTTCCCTAGATTTAGGTCCCTTTATTTTCCATTAGTTCATATAAGTCTCCCAAGTTTGTGTAAAGCTGTCCCTGTCATAATTTCTTATTACACAATAATATCACATTACAACCATACATCAATCCTCATATATCAGGCAGGACAACATTGAAAATAACATGTTGAATTTAATTTTAGGTTTCTATAACCTATCATGTTTTATTATTGTGCTTATTTACTTATTTATCTATTCAGAAGGAAATTCTGCTAGGAATCATGATGATGTGATAAGATTTGGACACACTTCACAAGAAAAATTGTTCATAATACAGATTCATAGCTTCATATATAATCATCACTTTTTCCTGTTTAATTTGTATATGGAAATACTTATATGTATTCCTTAATTGATGGATACATCTAGAGTTTCTAGTTCTTAGCCACTTTAAAAAATTTTAAGAAGTTGCTACAAGTATTGTTGTACATATATGTCCTTTTTCTCTTTCTTTGATCTCTTATTGCTGAGTCAAAAAGTATACATAGTCTAGTGAATTGGAGAGGAGGGAAGTTGCAAAGTTCCAAATTGCTTTCCAGAATGGACCAATTCATATTTCTACTTAGTGCCCTAATGTACCAATTTTCCCAAGTCCTTATTCTATGTTATTTATCATTTTTTGCCAACCGTCTACATTTGACGTGATACCTCAGAGTCCAAATTTTTTAAAGAAATAAATGTGCAGGTAGATTTTCCAGAATGAGGCTTTGAATTTCAGGTTTGCAGGTCCTTAGATGGAGTGTGAGGAGGTCAGAGAACACCCACCAGGCTATTCTGTTTTGTTTTAAATGCTTAGCAAGAGCTTACTATGTATCCATTACATGCATAATAAAATAGTTGTGCCCAGGAGAGTGACATACATTACTACAAATAGCCATTATGCTAACTTTTTTCTTTTCAATTAACTATTTTATAGCCCAAAGAATAAATTTATAATGATACTCTAATTTTTTTCCCTTTTCAACTATAAACAAATCTTTTCACTGCTCACATATCTTTCTCACATACACAAGGTTTATCTGTTTACAGCTATCCAAGGACTAGTTACGTGTAAGGTCAAAGCTAGGATAGCTTTCAAGAATCATTTATCCCAACCCCTTTCCTTCAGGCAGGAGTATGACAAATGGATAATCTAGCCTATCCTTAAAGATAACTAGAAAACTTGAAAAGCGTCCTGGGACACTTATTATATCTAAGCATGTATCCTTGGTAAAATATTCCTCTTGGTTTCTATGCATATATACAATCTGATCCAAACACCAAACCTCTGACTAATCTGGACTTTTTCAATCATGGCATACTGTAAAGAAACACTACATTCAATACTGGAATAGTAAATGAGAATCCCAATTCTACTACTCCCTACCTAGGAGGTCTGGGTCAAGTCCCTTTCCCATTCTGGACCTCATTTGCCACATTTATAATAGGAAAGAGTTGAATAAAAAATATTTGTAGGGTTTCTTCTTGCCATAAAATATTCTGATTCCTAACTCTTACACTTCTTTTCTATGTGATGACATATTAGTTTACAAAGCAATTCCTGCACATTCTACATTTTGACCTCACAACAACCCTTTGAGATAGACAAGGCAGGTATTCAATATCTCCATTCTAGGGGAAATGAAGCCTGAGATGTCCAATGACAGTGCAGTAGTAGAAAGAACACTGAATTTGTACCTTGCCAAAGCCATTGACTCCTTTTGTGACCCTGGAAAACTTACTTTCCCTCTCTGGGCCTCATGTGAAAAATGAGAAAGTTGAAGAAGATGTCTCTTTCAGATCTAGCTCAATGATTGGTATTGTTCAGTCATCCCTGACTCTTTGTGACCCCATTTGGGGTTTTCTTAGCAAAGATACTAGAATGGTTTGCTATTTTCTTCTCCAGCTCATCTTATAGATGAGGAACTGGGGTCAGACAGAGCTTAAGTGATTTGCACATGGTCATACAGTTAGTCAGTGTCTGAAGCTTGACTTGAATGGGGCTCTTCTTGACTCCAGACCCACCACTCTACCCACTTTATTACTTGGCTGCCTCCTACAATTGAAATCCAATCTCTTGATTCCAAGTTCAACATATAATTCTTCAAGTACTCAAATGTCTTCCCATATGTTCTTCACAGATGATCCACCCAACTTATTGGAGTCCCTCTTCCCTTTCCCCTGACAATGAGAGGGTAATGTGGCACACCCCACCTGGGATCCCCCTCACTCCCTGTTGCCCATTTTCTCTTCCTAGCAAAAGCAGTATGGCAGAAACTGGGCATAGACCAATATCTTTCACCTTTTACCAAGATGAAGTCAAAATTGATATATGATCTAAATAAAAAGAGAGATATTACAAGAAAATTAGAACATGGAATATATTACCTAGACTACAACTTCTTGATAATGTATTTTACTACTATTTTTCCACACTTTCTCATTATTTACATGGTATAGCCTGCTCAAACCCACTACATGCTGTTCATATGAAATTAATTTCTTAATTCTTGTTTTTACATTTTGTTGTAAATTATTCCAGCAATAATGATAGTAGAGGGGTCTCTGCCTTTCCTATCCAAAAAAAGTATGACTCCCTGTGTTGGCATTGGCTACTTCAGTCCTCCTGTGGGAAATGCAATCCTGTCAGTTCCACTGTGTCTAACCCTTCCAGAGGTCCAGAAAACCAGTAACCACGGTTAATTTACTTCCCCTTTTCCTTCATATTTTCTTGGTCAAATTCTAGCAGCACTAGCTCTAGAAACCTCTTGGCAGTCTTCTAATGGTCAGAAGCTGTCTTCTCCCAACAACAACTGCACCAGGAGAGAACCAAAGAGAAGTGGTGACCCACAATTTCTGGTCATATTTTCCAACTCTTTCTATTGTTGTTATCTCTTCTCTCACCCTCCTTAGCCTTGTGACTTTGGGCAAGTCACTTAACCCCAATTGCCCTGCCCTCCCCACTCCAAAAAGAAAAAAAAGGATAAAAGGGAGGAGAGAAAAGGAGTAGGAATAGGAATAAAAAAGGAATAAGGCCCATCTACCTCAATTAGCATGTAATGAACATGCTATCCTGGAAAAAGTAAGCCACTAAGACCTTTCCACTCAATGAGTAGTTGACTCTTTTGACTTATAGGAAGATTTTTGTGTGTGTTACTTTCTCCCCTCCCTCACTCCCTCCCTTCCTCCAACATCCTCTACTGTTATCTTCCTCCTCATCCTTTCCTCCCTCCCTTTCACAGTTCTTTGGAAAAGAAGGTTATCTTCCCAATTCTCATATAAATTGCAATGCCTTATCTGTTCTAGTTCCAAACCTGATATTATTCTCTCTGTAGCTATGTGTGTAACTGTGTCTCTACCTATACCTATCTCTGTCCCTCTGTCTTTGTGTCTGTCTCTGTGTGTGTGCCTCTCTCTGTCTCTCTCTGTCTCTCTGTCTCTCTCTGTCTCTCTCTGTCTCTGTCTCTCTCTCTCTCTCTCTCTCTCTCTCTCTCTCTCTCTCTCTCTCTCTCCCCCTCTCTGTATCAAAAACTCATTGGAACTTTACTATATAAATATATCTCATATATCATTCCATATTCTGCATATCATCAGATACTGAGTGTATGTTTTATCCTGTGGGATGAGCAACTTTTAGCTTCAGGAAGGAGGTGGGACTTGAGGATTCTGAGGGAAAATATTTTAGTCATAGGCAAGCCATGAATATATTCCTGAAATTATGAATACAATAATACAGCATTTTCTTCTTTTTCATATTCAGGTCATCTCATATTATGGATGCCCTAGTTTTTTTTTTTTTCTGATCCCGGTTCGTCCCAACTTCTGGGCCACTTACTCACTGTGCCACCCAGCCACCCCATATGCCCTAGTTTTTAAAATAACTCTTGTAACTGGACATGAAAGAAGCATTTCTATAGAAGTCCACCTTTAATCCTACTTGCCTTTCCTCCAAAGAAGTAGCTTGGTTTTAAGAAATAGGATGTACTCATTCCTCAGTTTCTCCTTCCTCTCTTCCAAGCCTCCAAGACCTCTTCCAGTTCTAGATCTATGATCTAGATCCAATTCATTGTCTTTGAGTCTCACTGCATGTTCATTTTCCAAAAACAAATCTGATCTCTTTAGAGCAGTTATGTCCTAACTTCTGGAGCGATCTGATGTTGGATCTCCCTCTAACAGCCTTGTGGCTCTGAACAAATTTCTCAACCCAAATTAAAAGCATCCTAAATACATTTTGAGAAGAGTTCTCAAAAGAATTTCAAACTACAAGCATATACATGAAAAGTTGCTTCAGATCATCAATAAGAGAAGTATACAGTTGAATATCTCTGAGATTTCACCTCACACACAACAAAATGAACAAAGATTACAAGAGACAGAAATTGTCATTGTTGGAAGGGCTGGGGGATGACAGGCACACTGATGCTCAGCTGATGGAGCTATTAATTAATTGGTCTAGTCATTCTGGAAAAATGCCTTGGAATTATGAGTGAGGGGTGACTAGATGGGTATTTAACCCAGAAATTCTATTGCAAGGCATGTCCCTCCTTCCCTCTCCCCCCCCAAAAAAGTCAATGACAGAGGAAGAGAGTCACACTTACATTGAACAGTTATAACAATACTTTTTGTGATGGTAAGAAACTGGAATCAAAGTGGGTGCCCAACCGTTGGAGAATAGCTAAACAAATTGAGGGGTGTCGATTTACTTTTAATATGAACCTGTGTTTTCCCTGGTTTAAGAATGATGATGATTCTTCTCCTAGTGAGGAAACCATATCAACCAATGCAGATCAGCAACTACTGTGCAATGTGTAATATGAAAAAGGTTCCTGGGACTCAGAAACTGTGACTTTCCCAAGATCATGCAGCCAGTATGTGTCAGAGTCCAAACTTTAACTCAGGTCATCCTGACACTGAATCACTATCTCTAGGACATGCTGCCTCTACGAATACATGGAATATTGTCCTGTGGGGAGAGCATGAGAAATTTAGGAAAATATTTAAAATTGGCATGTACACATAGAGAATGAGATAAGTGGAGCCAAGAAAAAATATGTACAGAATGATGACAGCAATATAGAAGAAAACAACAAATAACAGGAAACCTAATCCTGTGTGATTGTGGTAATCAGTCTTTATCTGGAGAGAAGATGGGGAAGTGAACTCTTTTCCTCCGAGAGGGGGAGGATTATAAGTGTAGAGTGTTGCAAATAATGTCTATTGGTCTTTCTCAGTCCGAAGGTTTTGTTTAGCTTTTTTTTCCTTTGTTTACAAGAGAAGGGAATGTGGAGAGGGAAGATGGCTGTGGTATGAATAGGTGGGGAGGGAGTCAATGGACCTCTTTTTTAAGTATTAAAAGTGATTTGCTTAAATATCTTCGGAAATTCGCTGGTCGACTGACCTCCCAAAAGCGCTTGCTCTCTCGTTTTCACGATGAGATGAAATTCGTCTCAAGTAATAACACAGTTATAACTTGCCATCCAGTAAATTCGAGTATTGTTTATCATTTCAGACGCTCTTCTCCACCCTCTCTCTAAATAAAACCCTTCTCTTAGACTAAAGAAACGGAATCCCCCCCCCCTAAATTATGCAGATCAGGTTCCTACAGTAATCAAATTCACCAGATAATCCTCAGCTTTACGCTTGATTTTGCCTGTATAGCCTGTAACTTGAGTGGGAGGGTAGTCCTTCACTGGTTGTAAAATTCTTCCTCCCAAATCTGTCCACAGTGCTGAGAAAGGAGACTTCTCTTGAAATAATACCCTACCGTCAATCTCTCCCTTTCTGATTTACGTCTTGCTTGCTCTTAAAACCCTGGAGCAGCAAGAACTCAGGGTGGATGTCACTGCTGAAGTTTGCTGTCTTAACGCCCAGGAATATAGAATCCGAAGGACGTCCCTAGACCAGTTCACAGAACTTGGTCGCACTTTGAGGAAAGGCGATCTCCTTAGGATCCAAAAGTAAAGCAGACTGAAAGGGTAGGGCGCTCACTGAGCCTCTCTCCTGGCAGTTGCGAAAAGTGAAATCTGTGAAAACCCACCAGGCTAAAACTCGAGAGAAACTTTTTGTCTTCTCAGGACCTCAACTTTTCTCACCAAGTTTTGGATTAGGGAGAGGACAGTTCATATATTCTATAATTGTCTACAGTTCTGAAACGGCCGAACTCCAGAGAATACACATTTCAGTGAAGATTGCAGACTTCCGGAGGAGAAAATACACACTTTCCAATGGGAATGGGGGGTGGGGAGCGGAAGCACCTCACGCACTAACTGAATTTCAATCAAAGTTTGAATGGCTGGGGGAGGGGGCGGAGGAGAAGCTTGGAAGAATGCTTGTGTTAGACAAAGCTGTTCGGATTAACGTAAAATGGAAGTGATAGAGTCCATTTGCTACTTATCTTTGGTATTATTACCCAGCCCATTGTCAATGATTACCAAAGGAGTAAGTCTTCCCTAAACAGCTGATTGCTAGGAGTTCCGAAGCAGAATTTCACTGACCTCTAATAAGCTTGAGTGTGCGCATGTGAGCCTGCAAGAAGATAATAGATGGGAAGAGGACGGTAATGGTTCTGAGGAAGTCTCTGACGATTATGATCCCAGTGGTGGTCAAAGACACGAGGGTGGTGGTGGTGATGGTGGAAACTACAGACTGACGCAATGAACAGGAGCACAGCTCATCTTCCTAAATTGCTACAGCCCTGCCCTTCTGACCTACAAAGGATTTTCGATACCTTCTTAGTCATTCACGCGCTGCAAGATTGAGGAAAAGAGGCTCACCTCCAGAGGTCGGCAAAAGCACTCCCTCTTTTATTAGTCCCCCTTGCACTAGCGAAGTAAAGACAAAACCCCATTGCTCACTGGTTCTGAAGACCATCAGGCACGGTACAGGGTTCTTGGAAAGGAGAAGGGGGCTCCTTACCTGCAGTGAAGCCTCCACCTGGGAAGTGAACTGAGCTCGGACATCGGATCTGTCCTCGTATTCAAAACCAGCCTGGATGACCCTGAGAGATACTTAGGGAGCCAGCACTTATTTTGCCTTACGTCTTTACTCCTAACCCATCCATTCCCGTCTCCCCTCCCGCCCCGCACCCCACGGGAATCTAATTGAGCAACCAATGACCCACCTCTCCCCCAATACAAAAATTTGTTTCCTTTTCCTTTCTTCTTCTTCTTCTTCTTCTTCTTCTTCTTCTTCTTCTTCTTCTTCTTCTTCTTCTTCTTCTTCTTCTCCTTCTTCTTCTTCTTCTTTTGTTGTTGTTGCACAACACTGTAAGACATGCTGGCGGTGGTGATGGGGGTGGTGGTGATGGTGGTGGGTGGTGGTGGTATGTGTGTAACAGCGACCACATATTCCGTGTGGTCCTTCTTTGATCAGTGGCATTTTAACCTCAAATGACAGGCAGGTAGCCCTGATAGGAATATTATATATTGTGTCTGTTACAGATATTAATTAAAATTCTGGGCCCAAATGGCTATAGCTTCTTATTCTCCTCCTTCCAAGGTCTAATTTATTCTCTTTGGAAAATGTTTAAATCTTATTTAAAATTTGTTTTTAACATCACCTTTATTTCTGAATTTGCTCCTCCCCCATCCAGGGAGCTCTCCTTTGAAACAATTTTAAGAGGAAAAAATTAATTTTGCCCACCCTATGAATTTATGGTAATAAGTTAATTTTTTTTGTAAATACACCTGACAAAACCAAAGCAAATTCATTGAGACTCCTTCCTCCCCACTCCCCTCCCACCCCATTCCAGTTTTATGACAACTGCAAGTAGTGACTGGCTGGTCATCTCCCCAGAGTAAATTAACTATAAAGTAACTGAGCCCATCAGCTGGAGTGGAAAACACAAAGCAACTTGGTCTGATAGCACTAACCTAATCTAATTCACAGATACACATCTCACACTGGGTTATCTATGTACTACCCTTTTCCCCACCTCCCTTCCACTTCTCTATACATGACTGAAGTATTGCAGTCCTAGCCAGCAGGTCACACACGATGGCAGATGGTCTTAGTTTAAAGTTGCAGAAGTTCCTGATATGTTAAGTCCTTGGGAGATTTAAGAGTCATCTTTTGTTTTAGGATGAATTTGGTCTCTAGTCGTTCTTTCTACAAAAGTCAGCTTCATTTTTTATTCCACTTTTTAAACGTTTTTCAGTGCAGATATATTTTAGAATTCTTATTTTCTTATTGCAATTTCAACCATTTTGATAGTAAGGTGTAGGGTAAGAAGAGGTTTGTTGGTTTTTCAGGATGAGTGGATTTAAAAAAACTAGTAAAATCGGGATCTATTTTGTGAGAATAGTGGAAATGGCTTTAGAATAATATGCTCCTCTTCTCTACCTCTGTCTCAAAACCAAGAAGAGGATAAAATTGTACTTATGGATGGAATAATGTGAATCATGATGGACAAGAATAAAAGAAATTCTCGTAGCAAAATCCCCTTAAAAACAACTGTCTTTAATGCACAAACACGAAACATCCCACACTTTGGCCTTTTCACCCTTTCATTAGGAGATGCTTAACAACCTAGTGAATAGTTTGGAATGTCTAAGTAACGTCTAGGGGAAAGATCTAAAAGGGTAGGGGAAAATCAGTAATTTTTACTCTTTCTGTACTTAATAAATAGGTTGTACAATATTTCCTGCCATCCATTTCCAATTTTCCTACTACTTTATTTCTTAAGGGGACAAAAAAAATAAACGAGCAGTGCTTTCTATGTTTTGAAAAGTTTGATGGGAGAATCTATTTTTTTAAGGCTCTCTTCTCTTCCCTCTTTTTTATCCCTCTCTCCAGTTCATTAACTTAAAAAATAAAAGATAAATGTATTCATTTTCTCTTATCATTTGCTCAAAAGAAGTCAGGCAAAAAAATTCCTAAATTGTATCAGAGTTTGTTTCCTGTCAAGGTATGTTTCTTTGATGTGTCCCTGTCTGCCCAATCCCCAAGTCACAAGTAAAATGAAATCAACCTGCCTCACTCATCTTTCCATAGAAAAATGTTAAACCCAGGAAGAGATGCGACAACCACAGCCACTCCGGAGCCCGGCTGCCAGCTCCTCTGATTCTGTGTTTGACTGAGCATTCTATCTCAGATATATGGAAATGAGTACTTCCCGGAGTCCTCCTGGGACATCCTCGGAAAGAAGCGGAGGGGAGGGGGGGGGGGAGAGAAGAGAAAGCAATCGGGGAAAAATTAGACATTGCAGACCTAAGACACCATTCGGAGTCTTTCAAAGAAACCTGATGGACGGGGCTGGGTTTCTTTAATCTTCCTAATCCACATACCTTGGAAATGCGGCTTCGCTGCCACCACCCCCCAACAAAAATTAAAGAACCCGTGGGAATCCGCTAAAAAAAAAAAAACTGATCTGAAATGGTATTTTTTTTCTTTCAGTAAGCTTTATTAGAGATCTCTGATGAGATCATATGATCTGTACCCCTTCTTTCATTAGAGGCAACAGACGACTTCGAACTGATTTTAATTGATTTATCCTTAACAGAAAGTGCATACATTGAACTGGTTTAGCAAAGAAGGTTTTCTTCTCTTTACAAACCGAATTTTATATAAATTAATAAAGGTTAAAGATGCTAATATACCATGATTATTAGCTTAAAAGGAAACAATTTACATATTCTCTAGTATTCTTTATGATACAAAAACACACTTCAAATTCAATTACAGCAACTAAATGGATTCTTATATTTCCGATTGGGAGTGGTTGCAACACTTCCCAACATCTACCTTAACACGCATTTATCGGAAAGGAATGAAATTAAAACACAGGCTATTTTATTTTGTCCTTCTCCAATCCCCTTTTATTATCACTAATAAATAGTAACAAACCAACGTCTGATTTCAGAATAGAATGAGAGTGGCAGGGCTGCGGCCCATCAGAGATTGAGCAAACCTCAGCTGTAGCTGGGCTCCATCTCATAACTAATGTCCTTAGATAGGGAACCTAGGCAGCCATGGCTGGGGCACGCCTGTTATCCTGCTACTGGGGAGGCTGAAGCTGGTAGATCGCTTGAGCTAGAGAGTTCTGAGCTACAGAAGGGCTAATAGTGGGTAGGTGTCCAAAGTAAGTCCGGCACCGGTACAGTACCCTAGGAGCTGCCTGAGAAAGGGCTACCCCGCCCAGGCAGAAACCTAGGTGAAAAGTCCTATGAGGATCAGCAGTGGGATCAAACCATGAGTGATCCGCTTCGCTTCCAGCCTGGCCGAGATAAGGAGACCCAATAAAGAGGGAGGGAGAGAGAGAGAGAGAGAGAGAGAGAGAGAGAGAGAGAGAGAGAGAGAGAGAGAGAGAGAGAGAGAGAGAACGTAGCGCAAATTCAAAGGGGAGTAAGAGGGATAAGGTAGGAGAAACTTTAGAGGCAGTAGTCAAAGAGAAAAAGGGGAAAGCAAAAATGCGGCGAGAAGGGACGTTTCTCGTTGATAAATTTTAAAACACTTTCAAAACTGAAGGGGAACGTGGGATTGAGCACATCTTAAATTCAGAGGGGGCAGGTAGAACTATACTTTTATACAAAAAAAAAGATGCTTTACATTTTAAATATTCGCAGTAAAATGAACTTCTAGTCAGTATGACTCACGATTTATTTACAAAGAGCCTTCAACACGTTACTTTAGTTCCAACTGCAGTTTGTGGCTGAGAACCGGTCCCTCTTCCCATCCCGTTCTGCAGCTGGCGCGACTCGGTGGTCCCAGAAGAAGGGCCCAGGCGCGGCAGGCGGCTCCCCTATAATAACAACGCTTCCTTCTCCCACTCCCTCCCTGCTTGCGGGAAACAAACAGTAGTAAGAGCCTAGGGTAGGGCGCGGGGGCGGGGAGCCGCAGGGTAGGAGGAAAAGGTCGTGAGGGTGATTGGGGACTTGGTTCGGTCTATTTGTTTATTTACTTTGCGTGTTTTGATGTCTCCGAGTCTCTTCCCGTCACTTATAGAGTTTAGAAAAATATACATATACATCTCAGAAAATAGCAAATGTCCTCCCTTAACCGGGGTTGAGTCCTCAGCGCTCTTGGGAGGGTAGGGGAGGGTGAGGACTTAGGGTGTCCTGAGGCGGAGAGCCGACCAAGCGAGAACACTGGGCCGGGTCCCATCCTCTGCTCTTTTGCTAGCGGGCCAGGCTAGCTCCACCCTGGTCGAAGTGGGTGGGAGGTTCTGGGAGCATTTGTTGGTTTATGAGTGTGTGCGTTGGGTGTGCGGGGAGTGCGTTGCGGGCTGGCACTCTCACCACTAGGGACGGGACAGGCTGAGATTGGGCTGGGCTGGGGTGAAACAAGGGGATGAGGTGGCTTGGGGCGGGGTGGCGTGGGATGCTCAGGACTGCGCAGTGGCAGCTTTAAGACGAGTTTTCATTCTCTGACGTGTGCACAAGCAGGCTGCTGCTGCTAGACTTGTGTTTCTTCAGCAACTGGGTGATTTTCTCATCATCGGAGTTGGGGTCCAGAGGCTTGTTGTAATCGTCGTCTTCCTCCTCATTCTCCGAGGCCCCCTTCAGCCGCTCGGTTTCGGAATCCTGCTTCTTCTTGGCTGTGGCCATCTCGGCTGCGTGTTTCTTCCTCCACTTGGTCCGACGGTTTTGGAACCAAACCTGTAGGACAGAGAGCGGGGGGGGGGGATAGGAAAAGGAAGTGTCCAAAGTTTTACCGCAGACAGGAGAAAAGCCAAAGGAGAAAAGCGGGAGAGGACAGTGTCGAGAGAGAGAGAGAGAGAGAGAGAGAGAGAGAGAGAGAGAGAGAGAGAGAGAGAGAGAAATTAGAGAGAATATTAAGGTTTCCAGTGCAGTTTGTCACTCACAGAGTCACCCACTGACATTCAGCTATCCCTTCCTCTAGAAAGCTAACTAACTCATTCTGCCCGACACTCTGTCCCTGTTCTTTGTAATCATCAGTACAAACTTAGAGCAGTTGTCAAGGCTAAGAAATGTATGGCTGTTGATTCTGTCACCGAGTGATTGCTCACAAGAGTAAAACTAAAATGGAGAGAGAGAGAGAGAGAGAGAGAGAGAGAGAGAGAGAGAGAGAGAGAGAGAAGACGCTGAATCCTTTCCCTAATTTAATGGGGGGAGGGGGACATTCTTCCTCCATTTCACTCCAATGTTTTGTTGCTATTTTTAATTGTTTTGTCATATATGCCTTTAATTATTTTTGTGTTTATTTTATTATTTGAAGGAATTTCAAAGCATCCTCAAAATTCGTATTGGAGGGAAGGGGAAGTTCTGAAATGGTTCACTACAGTTTTTCTAATCCTTTTTCTCCCTTTTAGACATAGGGCTGTTTAATTTGTCTAATCGCAGGACTGATTACCAATCCTCAGACTATGTAAATTGCTCTCCTCCCCCCTCTTCCCCTTCCCCAGGATTTAATAAATGTGTCCGTTTGTTAACTATCCTAAAATGCAACGTAAAAGCTTTTGCTAAATCCCCAAAGTACCGAATGTAAACATGCCAATTTATTCATTTCTCAACAATCAGAGAGGTTTAGGACAGGCCTCCTGCAAAAAAACGAGTGTAGATTTATTTCCAGTAAAATTGTTAAAATCTGAGATTGGTTGCTTAAAATTGTGTTTTAGAATTACCTAATTTTTCAAATAATCTAAAATAGATCAGTCTAGAAAATGACTATACCGTTATCAGTCTGTTGTTTTGAAATTGTTGAACTACCAAAAAAAAAAAAAAACCCTAAAGGTGTTCAATTCATAGGCAAGAATTTTTCACCAAATACATGACACAATCCTGGATGAATATATTTTAATCTGAGCCATCAACAATACGCTATAAATTATAGTGGGGCCTGTGAATTGGCCTCTCTCTATGTTTTCCCATCCGTTATGTATTTTATTCCAAGGAGTAGAATTGTGAGGAGAGGGGCTGTGATTTTCATTGTATTGATGACAATAATTCACTCCTAGCTATTTAGATGGATTTACAGTGACAAATGAGGATCTCCAGGCAACTGTGGTATGGAGGTGAACCAACTTCCAAGTGCAAAAAATACAATTTGAAGTAGAAAGTATCTTGGACTAATAGCTAAAGACAAAAGTGCTATTCAAAATTAGTTTCTAATTGTGCTTATTGAAATTTTTTTCAAGCACTGCTGAATGGTAACTTTAGCTAATATTAATGATGTTTGGGATTTTTTAATTTAGGAAATAGGAAACAAAATCAATTAAAACAGAGCATTTTGCAAAGGATCAGAATAAATACACAACCAAAAAGACATTAGATAGAAGAAACCAGAAAAGATGTAAAGGAAAATAAGCTTGAAACCTAGTATCCATAATAATTACTCTATACAATCTACCTCTTTCCCTCCCACCCCTCTCAGATTTCTAAAACTGAAAAAGAGAACAATTTGAAGCCCAGGAATAAGCCAAGAATTTTTTTTTTTACTTATAGTTAGGGTCAGTTTGTGCTTAAAGATGCTACCAGAAGATAATACAGAGATTATAACCCAAAAAGATAAGATTGATTCCCCCTAGGTAGAAAATAATTTCCCCAACTACTAGCTTTTTGTCTCTAAACTCAATATAGTCTCAATCTTCCATATTATCTTTATTGCTCACCATAAACATGCATTTCTTGTAGTTAGCACATACATACACAACACTCATTATTGTTAAATTATGGTTCTGCACACATAGCAATGTGTGCTCCAAGAATAAAACACTGGGAAGGACAAGCTTATACAAGGCAAGAGGTGCCTGACCATTAAAAGTACCAGAAAGCTTTATGGAGGGAATAAAAAAGAGGTATCTAAAAATAAGCAGTACAGATGTTTTGGCAATGCCTCCATTTCCCCACTTTAGGGGATGTTCATTGATATCCAGATTAACCTTATTTTAAAGGCATAGATTGGGTTCTCTTTTTTGTTTATTAATTGTTTTAAAGACAGAACTGCTCTGTAACATCTTTATGCAGACATATATATTTTTTATTATCCCCCCCTTTTTTTTTACTAGTCTCTTCCATGCTCAAGGCCACAACCTCCCTGTAAAGTTCAATTTCAGAAGCTCACCTTGACTTGACTCTCTGTCATCCCCAAAGAATAAGCCAACCTCGCTCTTTCAGGTCCCGCCAAGTATTTCGTTTGCTCAAAAGTCTTTTCCAGAGCGAAAATCTGTTGTCCTGAGAACGTGGGCCTTGTATGTTTCCTCTTCCCATCTTTGTCCAGCAAAATTGAACTTTGATCTGCCATAATGAATGGGAAAGGATAAGGACAGGAGATCAAATAATTCACCCAAGACATGACTGAACTTTAAAAAAACAAAACAAAAAAAAAAACTTTTTTCTCCTGGGAAAGTTAACCTTATTCTGTCACAGGAAAAATTCCCTAGAGCAGAGACTTGGAGAGTGATTATGGCCACAATATGTTTCCATTAACTGCCTTGATACGGATTTACTTTTATAATAATTTGTCATCCTACTTACTGGCAAATCAAATTGAACAAAGGCAAAGGATTGTTTTTCATTATGGAAAGTTTGTCTGAGCCAAATTGGAAAAGATACAATCAATTAAGGAGTTGTAGCCAAAAGCCTCTCTAATCCTTTATTATACATATTTTTCTGCCTTCAATTTATCCTGGGAAATGAATGGAAATAAGAAGCAATGTGATTTTGCGTTTTCATTGCAAAGAAGTGCTTTTTAGTGGAAAAAGCCTTGAACTTAGCATGGAAACTGGTAGGTTAGGATCACCTTTGCCTGTGATCTGGGACAGATCACTGGATCTCCATGGACTTCTATTGCCTTAACTATAAAATAAGAGGCCTGGCCTGGATCAGGCATTCTTAATCTTTTTTTGTCATGATCTCCCCCCCCCCCCCCCGCCATGAAGCCTATGGAAACCTTCTTAGAATAAGATTTTTAAATGAATAAAGTAAAGTACATAGGATTATAAAGGAAACCAATTATGTTGACATTCAGATATGAAAATATTTTTTAAAAACAAGTTCTAAGAACTCTTGTACTAGATTATTTCTGAGATCCGTTCCATCTATACGTCTGTATTTCTGCTTACTAAATCATCCAAAGAAACCTGTAACTCCATGCGTTCGCGCTGAGGATTTGGTTTGTTTTCGTTAACAGTGTCTTCTAAAAGATCAAACTGCCGGCATGACATACGAAATGTCTGCTCTTCAGCCTTTCCACTTCCAACTCTGCTGATTTTTCTAAAGTGCTCTCTCCTGGGCTTTTGCAAACTACAACATGGTTTCAGTCTCAAGACTGAAAAGAACCGGGAACTCTCGAGAGTTAAATAATTTGCACGACTCAGACAAAATCGAAATAAAGAAGAATGAAAAATAGCTCTTTCACTCGGGACACAAAAACCATACGGAAAACCAAGAGCCTCGACCTGATCTAGCGAGGGAAAAGTCAAATGTTTAGGGTGGGCGGGGGAGGGGGGGTGTTTGGACAGTGGGAGGTAAGATTCAGATATTTTCCACCAAGGAAAATCCTTGGAGACTAGGTTGTTTCTTCCTCCGGTTTCTCGCTTGTTATTCTCTCCTGCCCCTGCATCTTATCCCCATTCTTGTCTTGAAAAGTTGGGGATTTACGCTCCCCTTTATGAAGACAAGGGTTAAGTGACTTGGGTGAAAAGCAGAAAGGAGAAGAAGAAAAGCGGTATGCGAGCGAATCTACTTGGCAGTAGAATCTACTTGGAGATTGGAGATAGAAGTGAACTGAGCAGAAGGAAGAACCTTCAATGTCCTAAGTGGCTGGCTGGAGAGGGGAAACACTAGAACCAAAGGGCTGTCCTCGATTTAACCATTATTGCCTTCCTCTGAGAGTGGCTAGTAGGTCAACAATGGGCTCGCTGGTGGCCAAATTTACCCAAGGCGAGAGAGGGGCGGGGAGGTGAAGGAAGAATAAAATGACATCGTGGTTTACATGCAAATAAACACATTCCTCTCTGGGGCCTTCGGGGCAGTCCAACTTAGTGAACTCTTTGGCAGTTCAGTCCCCTGCCCACCCACCCCCCCACCCCCCACCAAGGGCCTTCCAAGAAGGGGACTGGGAGGAGTCCTAAACCCGCCACCAGAACCACAAGCGAAGGCGGCCTCTGACTAAGGGTCTTCCACTCCCTGCCCACCCAAGTAGTGTCCATAACCAGGCAAAACTTGAGCGGCTCGGAGGGGAGCGGACCCATGGGGTATAGGGCTAAACACAGCAGAAAAGCAGGGCTTTACCTATGGCCGATATATGCCCCGTGTAACGACCCCGCCACCCCCACCCCCACGCCATCCCCCAGGCCCTAGCCCTCCCTACCACTCATAAGCACGCACCTGCTTCTTGAGATTTACCTCCAGTCAGATGTGAGAGTGCTATGAGTAACTATAGCGGCTCAGAAAATCGGGAGCCTTCTTTCAACCCTTCCCCACTCCCCGCCCCCCTCCCACTTCAATTCCCCAGCCTTATTCCCCCTCCAAACTATACAAGGTGCAACCATGAGCCGGGTGGGGAGGATGGATAAGGGAATGAGATAGAAAAAAAAATGCATGTATATGGGGCAGAGAAGGAAAATCCAGGGAGGCAATACTCACGAGGGGTACAAGCAAGCCGGGCATCTCTCCATGGAGGACTCTGCATCACCCCAGGCCAGAAGATGGGGGTCCGGCCAGGCAGCTCCGCCAGGGGCTTGGGGTAACGGCCAACAGCCGCCACTGCGGCGGCACTGGGGCTGAAGTAGAGGCCAGGGGGAGGCGGCGGGGGGCTAAGGCTACTGAAGCGAGGCAGGCCGGCCAGGAGCCCGGCGGGGGACGAGGCTGCTGCGGCTGCAGCTGCAGCGGCTGCGGCGGCGGCTGCCGAGGAGGAGGAGGAAGAGGAAGAAGCAGAGGAGGCAGAAGAAGAGGAAGAAGAGGAAGAAGAGGAGGAGCCGGAGGGCGAGGCAGAGGGCAGGGAGGCCCCGGAGGTCAGGGGCATGGAGGGCCGGCTCAGGATGTCGTTGATGCCGTGCGGGGTGGCAGCCGAGAGCTGCTGTGGGGGGCTGCCCAGAGACGACAGCCCCCCCGAGGTCGGGGGTTTGAGACCCGCGGGGTTATGGGCGCCCAAGGGTGGAGAGGGCGAAGAGGACGACGAAGACGACGAGGAAGAAGGGGAAGAGGAAGCCGGGGGCCCCGTCGGGAGCGGTGGGTAGGCGGCCGGGTACAACGGGGTCTTCATCTCAGCCATGCTGTGCAGGGCAGCCAGGGGCGGGCTGCTCAGCAGGAACGCGCTCTGCCGGGTGCCCTCCATAGGCCCCACAGCTAACATCCCACAGCCGAGCGCGGAGGCCGGACCCACAGGCTCACAGGGTAGCGTGGAGCCAAGAAACCGAGGGGCCCTAAGGGCTCAGGGCTCCTCGGGGGGTCGGGCAGAGGGCTGGGGCCGGGGGAGGGGCTGGAGTCCCTCCTTCTTGGACAAGCCTGGTGAAGCTGATCCCGAAACTCCGAGGAGGAGAGGAAAGAAAACCCCAGGCTGCTGCGCCCACTCCAAGCTACTAAGGGCCCGGCAGTGCAGGGGGAGGGCGCAACCTTACAAAAAGGGGGAAATAGAATCTTTCTTCCCCAAGTGGTCTCGGTGTCTCTCTCTCTCTCTCTCTCTCTCTCTCTCTCTCTCTCTCTCTCTCTCTCTCTCTCTCTCTCTCTCTCTCTCTCTTCCTCTCTGATTTTCTTGAGTAAAGAGGAGGGCTTGGGTTATTCTGCCCTGTCCGGGAATCCTCTCTTGGGTCTCTTGATTTCTCTCCGCAGACAAGCCTCAAAATTCGTTTCTTCTCATCATTTTCTGGAGAGACGCCAACAAAAACCTAGTTACCGCTAGTTTAATACAAAGTTAGAGCCCCGGAGATTCCGCTTTGATGTTAGAACTGGAGATGGGGGCGGGGAGCTCTTTCTCTTTCCTTTGGAAGGTTCAAAGCGTCTCTTTATTAAGCCAGTTAACTGCGAGTGGTCTTCAGGTGCTGCCACCCTGTCCGCGGCGTTGCCGATCTGCCCTTGGTACGCGCTGTCTTGCAGCACACGAATCAAGGACTAAGTGGGATATAGCCTCTCGGTATGGTTCCGGGATTTCAGCTCTGTTCTAGGCAAGAAGCAGGAGGCAGTAAAAACCAAGACGAACACTTTTCCACGGCTTCAACACCTTGCCATGCCCTCGCTTTCTTAGCGTTCGGTGGCAGAAAGCTTTCGATCTCTTTTTGAAAAGAAAAAGAAAAGAAAAGAAACAAAAAACCCTCAATAGTACTGTGATAAGAGAATAAAAGGGGAAAGTTTGGAGATTTCAGTTACAGCCTAGGTCCCTGCTGTTGGAGCGTTTCCTTTCTCCTTCTTCTTTTCTTGTATTCACTCCAAGCATTACTTTTACAAACGGGGTTGGTTACCAAGGCCACTAGCCCTCGAGACGTTTCCAAAACACGCCCTCTCTCCTTTCCCTGCCCTTTTCCTTTCCTTGCTTTCTCTCTCCTTTTATCTTAGACTCCTGTTTGATGAGTCCTTTTCTCTCTCTTAAAACTAATCTCTCTCTCTCTCTCTCTCTCTCTCTCTCTCTCTCTCTCTCTCTCTCCCACTTCCTCCCTTCTTCCTCTCAGTTCCTGACAGTTCAGATGAAGCTCTCAAAGGTAATAAAATATTTGCATCACTCCCTACCTCCCTTTAGCTGGAGGGGGAAGTGTATTGGATAGGTTGGGGTGGGGGGGGGGGTGGAAGAGAACTTTGAAAGACGTCACTCAGAGGGAGGAGAAGGGGGAAGAATAGACGGGGGGGGCGGGACGTGACCATTGCCTCCAATAGGACTGTGCTCCAGGTGACGACAAACTAGTTACTGCCATCACTTTGGAAAGGGCCAAGCCTTCTGAGTGGCTGAGGGAGCAGAGAAAGGAGGACCAACCCAGATTTAGGCTTGTACACGCAGAGGCTGCCAGTCCCCAGCTCCAGCCCTTCCCCTCCTCACCTAGAGTTGGACTGGACTGCACTGGGCTGGGCAACAGCTGCTAGAAAGACTGTACCCGGAGAATCTCGGGGAATGACTGGGAGTAAATGACCATGTGGCTGTTGCTTGTGGGCCAGCAAGCACTGTAAATAATTTCGTTCAAGAAAATGGAGGGGGGGGGGCTGGGGAGAGAAGTGGCAGAGGGGAGAGAGAAGGGGGATATAGTCCATTTATGGACTAACAGTTCTTCTCTCTTCCCTGTCTTTTCTCCTCCCACCCCCAACTCAGGCACGCACCTCTGACAGACTGGGGTGGAGGTGGCAGTAGGAGGGACAAGTAAAATGGAACTCTTGGGGCTGCAGACCCAACAGGCGAGACTTGGTCCTATGGCTCTTCCTTTTGAAGTGATAATTAAGGGCCATCTGAGCTCCCCTAGAATTGTGGAAATTAATTTGTTGCTCTTTAAAGCTATAAATGTTCCTAAACCCCTCGTGGCCCCAAAGGTTTCTCTGCTAAGCACAACTTTCTCTTTCTCGGTTCATTCTTGTCCACTTTTCTTTCCATTCTTTTGCCCTCATGTGACCATCATTATCACCATCGCAACTGCTTTGTTGATTCAAAAAGGTGGACACAAAGTGGGCAACTGTGTGTGTGAGAGAGAGAGACAGAGACAGAGAGAGAGAGAGAGAGAGAGAGAGAGAGAGAGAGAGAGAGAGAGGGGGGGTTGCTTCTTAGCCAAGCTAATAGTGTTTCCTCGTTTCTTTTCTCTTTGTTACCACAGGGAGAGACAAAATCTCTTAGATCTTGGAGTTAGCTTTTAGAAACTGCAGATTCCCCACACCCTCAAGTTGCCAATGGCACTGTAAACTTTCCTATTCTTATAAAGGTATGTACGAACGTAATCCCTCTAAAACTACATATAGCTGCCTCTTCTCTCCGGGAATCAATGAAGAGATGGTGCGAAATGATTAGGTGCCCCCAAACTATGGTGTCATCTTTAAAAAGATATTTTTGGGATGAATTGGGAGTGGGCGGTGAATTCCCAGCAGCTAAGGGCACTGTAGTTCTCCCTATTAGGTCTGGAGCCAGCGGGAAGGGAGAATAGGTACAGTCAAAAGATCTACACGCTTCCTGCGTGTATGTGAATCGCCAGCTGTTGTTTGGTGGGGGGCAGAGTCACTGCCAGCTTTTTAAGTGAAGTCATAGAGTCAATAGCAAAGCAAATCGATGAAGGTCAAATTGAAATCAATTTAATAAATTAAAGAATTTTGAAAGTAAGCTTGGTTGGACTTACTTTGTCTTCCTACCCAAATCTGAACTAAAAAGAGAAGAGACTGAGAGGAGAGATAGTTAGCATCTGCTCTGACACCTCTTGCTTTGACAGCCATTTCAAGATCCCTCCCTCCTTTTTGGTAGCTGTCTATCTACTTTTTATGTGCCTGATCTTAGGAGGGGCTCCTTTTTTTGTCCCTTTTCTCTCCTTTTTTCCCCTTTCTTTTCTCTTTTCTTTTACTTTTCTTGTATTCACTCTTTATTACTCTGCAATCTTGAATGAGCAACAGAATTATTTTTTACTATTTCTCCACTTTCCCTACTCCTCATTTTTCAAATTAAAAAAAGTATTTACACCCTGATAAAAAGTAGAAACCTATGTATTTCGAAATGAAAAAGTCAAAAGACTGTCTTCAGTTTTTGTTGTTATCATTCTAGATTTAAGAAACAAAAAAAAATGGGCATTCATAGTAGAAAAAAAGGTATTGTACATGAAACCGAAAGTTTCTATTTTTATGTTCAGCTTGATTTTCTTTTTTAAATATGTAATAAGTTCAACCTATAGCTTTCAAAGCAGTGCCATTTGTCTGTTCTTTTTGGTCTTCCTTCTGCTCGCCACAATTAAAAAAAAAGATGACAGTGTGACTTTTAATTCTCCTCTTTGCTCTCATCCGTTTGAATAACAGTAATGAGTATACCAAGAAAGACCCAAATGGCATCCAATGTCCAAGTTAAAATTTGCAGTCTTCATTTATAAAGGGGTGGAATAGGGTCCACAGATGGAAGTTTCCTAGCAGTTGAGAGTGTCCCAGATCCAGGCCCTGGGAGGAGCTCAGGAGTCAGTCCATGCTAAAGGCATGCTAAAGAGCTCAGCCTGGGGGTTTGGAGAGCTTTCTCTGTTTTTGTTGCAAAGGAAACCTTGTGTTTCCTCTCAGCACCTGTAGTTTAGATTGTCTTCCCTTAATCAACCCAAGTCTTGGGCCTGTCAGTGGTTACTTCCTCCTGTCTTCCCTATCCCTCACTTCCACCCTCCCCACTCCCAGTGAATTTGTAGATGAGTGCTTTTAAGTTTAACCCAATTAAGGGAAAGAAGTTGCCAAGATTTGTCCCTAATGGATCCAATTTCAAAGAACAAACTTTGATTCTTAGTTGACTTTTCAATGGTCCTGGCTTTGACCTGGGACAGAAATATGCATTTTTCCTTCAGCCAACTTTAAATCAAGTAAACAGACTCAGGTCCACCCAGACAATAAATGAGTAAAACTGATGGAAATAAAGAATCACCTGGAATAATCTGCTCCTATTTATTATTCACTTAAATAATTAAATTAGCAGGATTTATTAATTATGACTATAATGAATTATGCAGCTCCTTTAGGAAGAATAGGGAGGATGAGAAATGCATATAACTGTAGGACTGTGGGAAAAACATGTATATTAAATAGAGCATATTGAATAAATTTCTTTCTCTTCTTTCATTGTAGCTGTCATCTGATCTGCTTAGTTATATCTAAGCAGGGATTTTTAAAAATTAGGCACTAAGATATTTATCTGGGCATTCTTGGTGAGTCTCCCTGCCAGATGCCTGCAAGAGGAGAAGACTTCACTCATCCTTAACTGGAAGGGTTAAAAAAAATCCACAGCAACTTCAGCTCAGAAAGAGCAGACCCTGAATCCTGATGTGTGCTGGCCTGTTACTGACAGTCAAGAGATGTAGTATACATTGTCTTTCAAAAGCTTCTGACAGTCTGAACTGTCATACGCATTGTCTTTCAAATGCCCTTGGAGACTTAGGACTTTCTTACCCCCAAAACAACAAAATGCCGCTAATAAAATCTGGCAATACCAAGCAAAACCAAAGGAGTTTAAAATGTGACCCATGGTTTTGTTTCCATCCTATCAAATATGTGTATATGTGTGCATGCATGCATGTGTGTGTGTGCATAATATGAAGGGGGAAAGAGCAGAGGAGGTTACATTTGAAAGTCAATGATTTGCATCTTAGTTGAAAGGTAATGAAAGCAGTTTGACAAACTCCTAGGTGGTAGAGGAACTGCAAGAGTGTAAAAACTGATGGTAGCGGTGCATTCCAAGATTTTCTTTGTTGCTCTGGGGAGTAAAAGAAATTACTTCTATTTTTAGCCTGCTGGTCCATACAGGGCTGGCCTTGTTGGAAGTGACACAGGGCACACAGCCCATCCAACCCATAATGTCTGAGAAGTCAATTGCCTTTTTATGATCCTGATCTAGGGTATGAGAATAAACACGGACAGCTTAGGAAAGCAAAGCTTTCCCAATGAAATCGTTCCTTTAAAGGCAGGCAGCTTCAGTCAGGGTGCAAGGAGATTGAAAGGCTATTCTTCTGTGCAAAGTCAAAGGCTTCCTTGGAGTTGCTTCTTGCCCACAGATAAAAGTTGGAGGCTTAGGAGGGGTTAAATCACTATATGCAGAGGTCAAATCTGTGCAGCGATAGAGAAATATAAGGCAAACTTTTTCGGTCTGAAATGCCTAAATAATGTTGGTTTTCTTTTCATTCTCTAGATCAGAGGTTCTAAATTTCAGGAGGTCCGTGAACTTGGGGCGGGGGAATGACACCTTTATTTTCAGTAACCTTTAGATAAAATTTAGGATTTCTTTCGATTATGAACGTAAACAAAATATTACTCGGAGAAAGGACCCACTGGTTTCACTAGCCTACCAAAAGGGGTCCAATACACACACGTTAAGAATCTTTAGTCTAGATTCTCTAGTCCACATGCTTACTGGAGAGAGAGAGAGAGAGAGAGAGAGAGAGAGAGAGAGAGAGAGAGAGAGAGAGAGAGAGAGAGAGGCGGGAGGAGAGAAGAATACCCTAATCCGTCGCCGGTTTTCTTTGGGGACTTTATAAATGTTAGGTAGGAGCTAAAAATAGGACCTAACTGCTCAGGACTTCTCAGACATTGCACCGAATCCAGCCTCCCAGACGATTCCAGGAGTGGCGGGAGAGAAAAAGAAAGAGGTTTTTGTTTTCTCTTTGCAAAAATACTCTAGCGCGGTTGGGGTACCCTTGACAGGAGCCGCAGTCACCGATTGCGAGCTAATAACTAGCGCGGCCTGAAGGAGAGGATTTAGAGAGGGCTGGAGGAGAAAGGGCGACCACAGATGCAGTGCGACCAAGAAGTAAGTAGAACTCTTTGTTCTGGCCTTGTGGGCTCTTCCCAACTTAGAGCTGTGTTCTGCTAGAAGGGGTGAAAACAATGACGGAGGAGAAGGGGCTATAAAAAACGCAGTGGACTGTGTACTGAGGCAGAGATCTGAACCCGACAAGCATTAGGTATCATCCTTGCAATTAAAAAACAGTCACAACATTTTGCAAAAGTCTTTCGAAAGGGGAAAGCAAACAAGCATGTCCATTGCTGTGCTGGAAATAAACTGTTAATGTAGATACATTTAGACAAGATCTGGGAGTTTATTAGGCTGGTACTCCTGGGAAGAAAACCACTTCCGAGGCAGATGGGCATCTGACATCCCTAGGGTCACACAGTCAGAATATATCAGAGGTAACATTTGAACTCAAGTCTTCCTAACTAGAGGACGTTTCTCTCAAACTAAAGACATATTGTAAACGTGAAGGGTTTTTTCCCTCTCCCTTTTTGCGGCGGAGAGGGAGAGGAAGTGTTTTTCAGACTATTGTATTAGCTCTATCTGGAAAAGAAAGTATTGAAAAGAGGAGAAAATGAAAGTAAGTATATTATCTCTAGGAACTTAAGGGCCAGGAGAAACAAATGAGCTCTAGAAGAAAGAGGATGTAGAACTTCAGCTGAGCAAATGAACCGTTTAAAGTATTCCGTGAAGACAACTCTTTGGTTCCAGGGAATTTACATGTTTTAAAGTATTGAAATAAATGGACACTGAGGGATATGATCCATTATAGAGGGAATGAAGGATCTGTATTGCAAGGTTTTAAAATTTTTAGTTAACAGTATCCAATTCAGTTCACTTTAAATATTGTTTTAATATCAATTAAATAATTAAATAAATATTAATATATTTAAATATTAAGTCTTGAAAATTAAAGAAGATTAATAACTTTTAAATGTACATATAAATAGCACATGTAAACTAAATGTGATTTGTTTTAGTTCTGAATTCTTTTAACAGTAGTGTCATTTACTAATTTTACCAAATTAAATAATTGATGCCTTCCTATTATGATTTATATGCACATATATGTCATGTATAAACATGCATGTGTAAATATAATTTATTTGTAAGGTATGGCTGCACTTTACTTTTCTCCGAAGCAAGTTATTTGTAGTTGGGCATCAGATATACAAGCCATAGGATTTACCTTTGAGAAGTCTGAACTACTATTGCCCCCTTGTGGACAAAATTTTCAGTATGATTTTTGCTTACAAAAAAAACAATGACTGCTCCCCGTAGTCTTTTTGGTCTTTACACTTTTTTTTTTCCACTTAGGATTCTGATGTTACTTAAGTTCTTGCATCCTTCCATATCTACTTTTTGATTAAAGTCTGATTAGTTTAAACTGTTCATTCAAATTCACCAGGTAACTAATACAGTCCAAAGAGTGGAAAGGACAGTTGGCAATTTTTCCTGGTTAATTCTAGTAGGATCATATCTATTTAAACAATCCAGATCAAAAATCCCACTCATCTCCACCACTCAATTTTCCAATTAGCTTGTAAATAAGTAGGTGTTCTTTGTTTTAAAAAGAAACTTCTGTTTATTTGTTGATAGCAGCTTTTAAAGGTCTAATCTAAATTCTTTCATAGAGTTGTTATTCTTGTTTATTGCAGTCAGTCAAGAAAGCATCTGTTAAGTGTACTAGGGACTGTGCTAAGTTCTGGGGATACAAAGAAAATAGTCCATAATACCCACCATCAAGAAGCACGTTTATGTTCTAATGGGGAAAAGGTTCAAATAACTAGATATGTAGTTATACATGTATGTCTATATATCTAATTATGTGTGTATATCCACATGTGTGTATTACTGCATGCGTGTGTGTTTTTATATAATATAAATTATTATATTATTTATGGAGAGAAAGAGAGAGAGAGAGAGAGAGAGAGAGAGAGAGAGAGAGAGAGAGAGAGAGAATCTGAGAGGACCAAATTAGAGAACATGGAATTTTGGCTGAGTCTGGAAAACCAAGAGGTAGATGTGAAGGGGCAGAGCATTTTAAGTAGGGGGGACAGCCACAGAGAGCAAGGGCATGGAACTGGTAAATTGGGTGTCACCTGTAAAGGACAGCAAAGTATAAGAGGACTGGTAAAATAAGAAAGGTCCTTGTCATGAAAAGCTTTAAAGGCCAGAGAGGAGTTTTTATTTAGGAAAAACACTCTGGCAGCTAAGTAGAGGGCAGATCCTAGTAGGGAAGAGATTTGAGGTAAAGAGATTACCTAAAAGGCTATTGGAAAAGTCTAGGTGAAAGGTGATAAGGGTCTGTACTGAAGTAGTGGCTGAGTGAGAAGAAAAGGCTGTATTTGCAAGATATTGTAAAGATAGAAATTATGAAATTTGGTGATGAGTCTGATATGTGGGATAAATAAGAATGAAGAGTTGAGAACATCACAGTCTTGAGCCTGAGGAATTGGAATCTTGGTGGTGCTCTCAGTAGAATTAGAGAAGGTTGGAAGAATGCTGGATTGGGGGCAGGAAGAGGGGGGATGGACCACTGAACATTAAAACCTTCCTCCTTCAAAGGCAAATTGTTGTCAAAGACATAGCTTCTTCAACATTAGACATCCATCCACCATAATCCAAGACATGATGGTAAAGGTGTTATTTCAAAACCCCAGTCCATCATTCAGCAATGCCAACTATCTGAGGATGGCATCAGATGTAGAAGACCCAGTAGACCTTAGCAGAGACAATGGTGCAGGGGGCCCACAAGGAAGAAGGCTGCGTTTTGTGAAGCATTTGAAACTCTCCTCTATACTTTGAGGTTAAACTCCTCAAAAAGCCTGTCTAAAACAGGTTCTTTCACTTTCCTCTTGGTCTCCTCTTAACCCCTTAATCTGTCTTCTGAACTTATTCCATCAAAACTGATCTCTGCAAAGTTACTGATGATCTCTTAGTTGCCAAATCCAACATCCTTTTCCCTGAACCTCATCATTCTTGACCTCTCTGCAAGCTTTGACACTGTCAATCGCTCTCTCATAGTGTGAAAGATATCATCAGTCACAGTTATTGCTTTTCCATATAGGAATGTAAATAGTTCAACTTTGATAAGATCCTTTTGATTTCTTTTCCCTGATTACCTTCTCAGGCATCTCTTCCTTCTTGTGTCTGGATGTCAAATTTTCTATTCAATTCTGGTTTTTTCCTCAAGAATGCTTGAAAGTCCTCTATTCCACTGAATGACCATATTTTCCCCTGAAACAAAATACTCAGTTTTGCTGGGTAGGTGACCCTTGGGTTCATTCCCAGTTCTTTTGCCCTCTGGAATATCATATTCCATGCCCTCCAATCCCTCAGTGTAGAAGCTGCCAGGTCCTGGGCTATTCTGATTGTGTTTCCACAATATTGAAATTGTTTCTTCCTGGCTGCTTGTAGTATTTTCTCCTTCATCTGGGGATTCTGGAACCTGGCTATAATATTCCTGGGAGTTTTCTTTTTGGGATCTTTTTCAGGAGGTGATTGCTGGATTCTTTCAACCTCTATTTTGCCCTCTGGATCTAAAACATCAGGGCAGTTTTCCTTGAGAATTTCTTGAAGGGTGATTTCTAGGTTCTTTCTTTGATCATGGCTTTCAGGTAGTCCAATAATTTTTAAATTGTCTCTCCTGGATCTATTTTCCAGGTCAGTGGTTTTTCCCATGAGATATTTCACATTGCCTTCTAATCTTTCATTTGTTTGGATCTGCTTAACAGCATCTTGATTTCTCATAAAGTCATTAGCTTCCATTTGCTCCAGTCTAACTCTAAAGGAATGAATCTCCTCAGTGAACTTTTGAGATTCTTTTTCCATCTGGCAAATTCGACTTTTTAAGGCATTCGTCTCCTCATTGCCCTTTTGGGCCTCCTTTGCCATTTGAGTTAGTCTATTTTTTAAGGTGTTGTTTTCCTCAGTCAGGCTGTTGACCCTCATTTCATACTTTTCCTGCATCCTTCTCATTTCTCTTTCCAATTTTTCCTCCACTGATCGCTGGATCTCCCTACAATTCGCAGACCAGGAGCTGGAGCTGCCTCTGAAAACTACAAAATGGCGTGTCTCCTCATTGGCTTCTAGCCCCCAGGGGAGGAAGCCGACGCATTCCCCAAATACTGGTCCCAAAGTCCATAGGACACTAACCTCTTACTTTGTCCTAAGCGTGTCTATGTTGATAATTCTGGAGTCGCCACAGCTGCTGGTATTCTGGGGTTCCTCCAACCAGCTGCTGGCCCTGCCGCCCTGGGGCTAACCTCGACTCACGGGAACCTGGGCTCCGCTAGGCTCGGCTTCCCGTGCTCTGCACTGCCGGCTCCCAGATCTCTGTGCTGGTCCTTCCTGCAGGGCTGCTGGGCTGTCCTCAGAGAGAGGTTAGCTTCTTTGTGTCGTTCTGTGGGTGCTGGGGCTCCAGAAGTTGTTCAGAGTCCCCTTTTACATAATTTGGGGGGAATCTGGGGGCAGAGTGGCTTGGATGAGCTGTTTCTACCATGGTAGGTGCTTATTAAAGGTTTATTGATTAATTCATTGAAGGTGGCTGATAAGGTGTAGACTTAACTACCTACAGCAATGCCATAAGTCTAGACAATCAACCAAGTAATAAGTCAAGCTCTCATTTGCATTTGCTGATGTCCAAGGTGTAGATACTCACACTGAAAATTTGACAGTGTGCTCTCATGAGAACAGCAAGTAAACCTGAAGATTTTATCCACCCCCTCACTCAAGATTATCTCACATATCCTAAGATCGAGCCACTGGGGGAACTTTCCAGGACCCATTGGGGTCCCAATTACCAGAATTGTGCTTACTGATATCTCTTCCCTTGTTGTGAGCAAAGCAGTCTGTAAACTTGTGGAAACAACATTTTTCAGGCACCAAGCCTTCATGGGCAGGACAGAGGTTCAGGCAAAGTTTTTAATCTAGGACTAGAGGTCTCAGTCTGTGGCAAAGCTGAAAGCTATTCATGAATCTGATCAATCCAGTAAAATACAATCTTGAATATACTTTTTCCATTTAACAATTAAAGCCTCTTATATCCAATCATCTTTTGAGAGCATTACTCAACTCACAAGAGGCAACTCTGGATAAAGGATTGTAACCCTTCATCACCAATTCACAAACAACTAGGGTCAAGAGTAGGTGAATGACTATTTTTCATTTTTTAGTATATTTTGTTTTAGAAAGCCATTAATTATTACAAAAAAATTCAAAAGGAAAAAGAAGAGGAAAAATTTAGCTATATATCAAATAAGTATGACATTATATGCAGTGTTCCACACTCAAGGATCTCAATTCTCAATTTTATATCAAAATAGGGCTGAGGGAACGTTTCTTCTCTTATCTTCTTGTTGAGGCAGAGTTTATTCTTTATAATTTTACAAAATTAATTTTTCCTTCTTTTGTGATTGTTCTTTTCCATTATATTGTTAGAACCATTAATTATATTGTTTTCTTCATGTACTTATTTTACATTAATTCATATAAATCTTTTATGTTTCTCTGTATTTATCAAATTTAGGTGCCTATCAACTAGATAAAGTAGATGGAATTCTGGACTTTGAGTAAGGAAGACTTGAATCTTATCTTATCTCAAACAATGATTAGTCGTGTGATTTTGGATAGTCACTTAAAGTTTCTGTGTCACAGTTTCCAGGGATAATAAAAACACTTACCTGGAAGCATTTTTATGAGAATCAAATGAAATAACATAATAAAACACATTGCAAATCTTAAAGTGCTATATACATGTTAATTAGTATTATATTCACAATTTCTTACAGAACCTGATTATTCCATTGCCTTCATGTCCCACAATTTGTTTAGCCATTCCCTAGCAGAGTTCTTTGCCATCATTAAGAGTTACTTTTCAAAGTAGTATAATGAATGGCCTTGTTGGGTTGCTTGAAGCTCCAGAAGCTTAGTGGCCATTTGGTCCAGCTTGACAAATGCTCTGCTTCATCAATTCTTTATCTTCAGAGGCATTAAAAACATGGGTTCAATGGCAATATAACAGCCTAGAAGGAGAGACTACCACAAGACCTACTTTAAGTTTTCCAAGATGGTAGTTTATTTTGTCCCACCTCCCACCCCCCTCCAAAAAGGCAGACTCAGGGATACTTAGTAAATGAGGGCCATCAAGATCCCAATGTGGGGGATGTAGCCTTTCCAAAGTCCAAGATGGCTCTTGGCTTCATTTTTCTTTGTGGGAAATAAATATCAGTAGCTTATTCTCAATTGTCTGTGATTAGAATCATCTGGATTCTCCCCATTCACATACCCAACATATGACTACTTAGACTAGATCCTAGATTTTTCTTTTTTCTTTTCTTTTTTTTAATAAGCAATTGGGGTTAAGTAACTTGCTCAAGGTTACACGGCTAGTCATTATTTGTGTGTGGGTGCTCATTTTCTGAGGCCGGATACGATTTCAGGTCATCCCAACTCCAAGGCCGGCGCTCTTACTCACTGCGCCACCTAGCCACCCCTCTAGATTTTCTTAATGTTGGCTTTCCTATACATTGTCCCTTAAATGGGCAACATCTTACCCATGGCCTCCACTTTTGTGGATTCATCTAATCTGGTCATTATTATGTCATAAATGTAGTATGTGTCAATATCCTCAGGAAGGGAACTTCTTTCAGGACTTTGCCCACCAAAATATGGCAGTCTGAGGGATGCATGAAGAAGGACAATGAATGTATACTGGAGTATTTAGGCGTAAATGAACTATTCCTGATGAGTCTCAATCAGAGGAATAGATAGGTAACAGACTGGATGGCACTCACTCTGGGCCCAGCCTACCTGATCTACCACACTGATGAGATCAGAAACAGCAGCCATGATGTGGCAAATGAGTCACTCAATCAGTCAGCAAATACTAAACACTGGGCATACAAAGAAATTTAAAAAACATGGCCCCTTCCCTCAAAAAGTTCACATTCTAATGGGGGAGACAAGATGAAAATAACAAGACACATACAAGATCACAGGTAAATGGAGGGTAATTTCCAAGGGAAGACAGTAGTAATGGGAGAAGGGAAGCTATACAAGACTTCCTAAAGAAGGTAGCATTTGAACCAAGTCTCAAAGGAAGTCAGAGAAGCTAGGAGGAGTCCCCGGGTATAATAGAAACATGACTGGCAGCATCCAGCAACATCTTATATATGTGGTGTCCTTTCAAGTCATCATGACTCAGGCAGGAAGACCTTGGGTTGTCCTATTGCTGGGATGACTTGAACCTCAGGATAACCTTGGCCTTAAACTCAAGGCAAGTTTTTCCAAAATAGCTTAGTTTTGGATACAGACAGTTGAGTGCTTCTCAAGAGGCTATGCAGAGTGGGAACTTCAAAAGGCACCTTAAGCTTGGGTGAGCCAGAGGGGCCCTTACTTCCCCAGGCTCAAATGTCATAATACATAATTTTATGAACTCCTTCACAAGCTGGTATTTACTTATCATCCTCTCTCCCTCTAAACTATTTCACCAGATAACCTTTTCAGTTCTTATGGTTTTAATTATTGTCTCTATGCAAATGATTCTGATTTACTAGTCTGACCCTAACTAACTCCCTTCTGACCTCCAGTCTCAAATCTCCAAATGCTTTTTGGACTACTCAAACTATGTCTAACTAAATCTAAACTAAATCTCTTAGACATCTTAGACTCAACATGTCCAACATAGAACTAATTATCCCCCCAAAAAAACCCTCCCCTTCCCCTAATTTCCCCATGCTGTTAAGAATGCAACTATAATGGGATTGGCTAGGTGGTACAGTGGATAGAGCACCAGCCTTGGAGTCAGGAGGACCTGAGTTCAAATCCAGCCTCAGACACTTAACATGGGCAAGTCACTTAACCGCAATTGCCCTGTCCCAAAAAGAAAATACCGCCATCTTCCCTGTCACCCAGGCTCAGATGTAAATGTTGAGTCCAACTCCTTGTTCTCACTCTTTTTGGGGTCACTTTCTGTTTGATGCATTTTCTTTTTACATTACATACATTTACAAATAACTTCCTTTGAAAATAATTCAAATGAATTTTCATTTATGAAAGGTCTCTTGTGACAGTTAAGAAAATCTAATAAATACAGTGACCTTATCTGAAAGTATATGCAAAATTTTACATCCCTATCACACACATGTTATTTTTTTCAATTCACAGAAGCTTCTTTTTTCTCCCTCCCATACACTCAACAATGAGTGAGCATATATGAATAAAGATCCAACCAAGAAGACTAAAGAGTGGCTATAAGATTAGGAGGAAAACCAAGAGAGAGAAAGGTCACAAAAACCTAGCAAGAAGAGAGTGATGGAGAAGGAGATGGTAGACAAAAATCTGCAGAGAGGTCAAGAAGGATAAGGATTGAGAAAAGGTAACCAGATTTGACAATTATGAGATCACTAGGCCTATGCCTCCCAAAAAATCAAACAAATAAGTAAAGGACTCATATTTACACAAATATTTTCTTTTTTTTTAAATGTTATTAAATTTGTCTATCTTCTTTTTGTTTACAACATTCAGTTCCACAATCCCTTGAGTTCCTAATTTTCACCCCTTGCCTCTCTTCCCCCCTGTTCCCCGATGGAAGCATGCAATCTGATACAGGCCTTACAAATACCTTCAAATTAAGCATTAGTCAGATTGTAAAGAAGAATTATAGCCAATGAAGTGAACAATGGGAAAGAAACAAAACAAAACACAAAAGAGAAAGATTAAGTAGTTTTCTTCAATCTGCATTCAAACTCTATAGTTCTTTTTTCTGAATGTGGATATCCTTTCCATCATGAGTCTTTTGGAGTTGTCTTATTCTTTCTTTTTTGCTTTTTTTTTTTTTTTTTGCTTTTTGGAGGGCAAATGGGGTTAAGTAACTTGCCCAAGGTCACATGGCTAGGTTTTTGTTTCTGTGTGTTAAGTGTCTGAGGCCAGATCCGAACTCAGGTCCTTCTGACTCCAGGGCCAGTGCTCTACTCACTGCACCACCTAGCCTCCCCACCAGAAAAAAAACCATTTTTTTTAAAACATTTGTTTTTAAAACTTTGAGTTCCAGATTTTTTCCCTTCTTCCCTTCTCACCCACCCCCACTGGGAAGATAAGCAATTCAATATAGGTTATACATGTTTAGTTACTCAAAGTATTTCCATAGTAGTTATATTGTGAAATACTAACTATATTTCCCTCCATCCTATCCCACTTATCCTATTTTCTCCTTTAATCCTGTCCCTTTTCAAAAGTGTTTGCTTCTCCCCCAATATTCCCTCCTTTATATCATCCCCCTTCTTATCCCCTACCCCCCTATTTTCCTGTATGGTAAAGTACCCAGTTGAGTGTGTATGTTATTCTCTCCTTAAGCCAAATTCAACGAGAATAAGGTTGTCCCATTCCCTTTCATCTTCCTGCTCTTCCCCTCCATTATAACAGTTTTCTCTTGCCTCTTTTATATGAGATAATTTACCCTAATCTATCTCTCCCTTTCTCCTTCTCCCAATTAATTCCCCTTTCACCTCTTAATTTTATTTTTTAGATATCATCCCTTCATATTCAATTCATCCTGTGCGCTCTGTCTATGTATACATGAACATACATATGCCCACACTCACATATATATTTATATACTCATATATATATAGATATAGATATATATCTATATATATATATGACTATAGTATAAGTATATAAGAATTTTCTTTTTGGGATCTTTTTCAAGAGGTAATCAGTAAATTCTTTCAATTTTTATTTTGCTCTCTGGTTCTAGAATATCAGGGCAAATTTGCTTGATAATTTCTTGAAAGATGGTGTCTAGGCTCTTTTTTTGATCATGCCTTTCAGGTAGTCCACTAATTTTAAAATTATCTCTCCTGGATCTATTATCCAAGTCAGTGGTTTTTCCAATGAGATATTTCACATTGCCTTCTATTCTTTCATTTGTTTGGATCTGTTTTATAGTATCTTGATTTATCATACAGTCATTAGCTTCCAATTGCCCCAATCAAATTTTGAATGAGTTATTCTTTTCACTGAGTTTTGTAAATTCCTTTTCCATCTGGCAAATTCAGCTTTTTAAGGCATTTTTCTCCTCACTGGCTTTTTGGGCCTCTTTTGCTATTTGAGATAGTCTATTTTTAAGGAGTTGTTTTCTTCTGTATTTTGGGGGGTCTCCTTTAGCAGGCTATTGACTTGCTTTTCATGATTTTCTTGCATCATTCTCATTTCTCTTCCCAATTTTTCTTCCACTTCTCTTACTTGATTTCCAAAATCCTTCTTGAGCTCCTTCGTGGCCTGTAACCAATTCATATTTTTCTTGGAGGCTTTTAATGCAGGAGTTCTGACTTTGCTGTCTTCCTCCCATTCCATGCCTTGATCCTTTTTGTTTCCAAAAAAGGATTTTATGATCTCTTTGTGCTTCCTCTGCTTGCTCATATTGCCAGTCAATTACTTGACCTTTGAGCTCTTTGCCATGGTAGAACTCTGCTTCCAGAATGGAGAGAGCTTTGTCCCAAATCACTGGGGTTTTCACAGCTGCTGGAGCTATTAGGAGGGTGCTGTCTGTACAGCCCCCACAAGCTCTAGCTCACTGGCCACACACCCCAGTACCACCACCCTAGACCTTGATCCAGATCCAAGCAGGTTAAAGCAAAAGCGATTACCCTCTGAATGGTCACTTGATGCCCCTACAATCTGCAGGACAGGAGCTCCTGAGGCAGCCACACAGCAAGACTGCATAGCTTCCACCTCCCGCTTTCTACCCTGGGGTCAGAGGCTGGAACACACTCTTCCATCCCGCCCTGTTCCAACAGAGTTCCACACTGACCTTTTACTTTTTCTGTGGTGTTTATGAGTTGAGAAGTCTGGAAACCACCATAGCTGCTGGTGAATCACTCTCCTGAAGTCCTCTCTGGCCACTACTGGTTGGGCCACCTTGGGGCTGGAACCACGGCTCACATGGGACTGCTCTGGGCTCTCAGATCAGTGTGATAGACCCTTCCTGTCAGCCTGCCATGCTGCCTTCAGTGAGAGATTTGTTTCTCTCTGTCTCTCTATGGGTTCTGTAGCTCTAAAGTTTGTTTAGAGTAAATTTTTTTACATGTATTGGAAGTGATTGGAGTGGGAGCTCATGCCAAGTTGGTACTTCTACTCCACCATCTTGGCTCTGCCTCCACAAATATTTTCAACAGCTCATTTTGTAAAACTGGAAGCCAAGGAGATGGTGACCATGAATTAGGGAATGGCTGAGCAAATTGTGGTATATAAATGCAATTAATATTAATTTTCCATAAAAATGTTGAAGAAGGCAGTTTCAGAGAAGCCTAGGGAGACATTTATGAACTGATGCAGAGAGAATTGAGCAGAATCAGGAGAATCATTTCTACAATAACAACATGATAAAGAAAAACAACTATAAAATATTTACATACTCTTGTATCAGTGAATCCAGAGGACTAATAAGGAACCATGTCCTGAAGTCCATGATAATAGAATCAAGATGAAGAATGTGACCTATATTTTTTGACATGGCCAATGGGAAATTTTCTTTTGCTTCAATATGCAGATTTCTTAGGTGTTTGGTTTTTCTTTCTTTTGTTTTTTTTGGGGGGGGAGGGGAGATGTAAGGGAAAGAAATAAATGCCTTTTAATTGAAAATAAAAGTTTACAAAATAAGGTTCAGGTAGAAGTTAAGACCCATGTCAGGAGGCCCATCGGATGATCAGTGCAATATGCTTATAGAAATGTAGTACCTTTGCTAGGCTCACTCTCCCCAAGTAAAGTATGCCCATTTGGAACTTAGTGCATAGTTGAAAGTATTAGTCTCAACCTATTTTCTGCTAGTATGCCAGTTTTCCCAGCAGTTTTTGTCAACTAGTGAATTCTTCCCTCAGAAGCAGGGGACTGCAAGTTTATCAAATACTGTAATAGTTTGTCTGTTCCTGTACATTGTGTAATCTATTTCCATCATTGAATTTTTTTAAAAAGTACTAAATGATTTTGATTTTTACTGTTTTGTAATACAGTTTGAGGTCTAATACAGCTAGACTGTTTTCTCCTTCCTTTTTTTATTATTACTCTTGTGATTCTTATTTGTTTGAATGTCATTATTATTCTGGTTCCATAAAATATTCTTTTGGGAGTTTGGTATAAATCTGAACTATCTTTTTCATATTTATTGTTTCAGGATTCCTTCTTTTACCCATGCATTATTTAATATTTCATTATTAAGTCTCTTTTGGTGGAACTTCCCGAATTGATTATTATTTTTATTGCATTGTGGTCTATAAAGCATATTCTGCCCTTTTATATATTTTTGCAATTTATTCCACTACACATGATCTTTTATTGTAAAAGTGCCATATGGCGCTAAGAAATATATATATTCATCTAAGTAGATAGATACATAGATAGATAAATACATAAGCAGATAGATTCTTTCATGGTTGGATTCTGAAAGTGTCAACATTCTTTTTTTTTTTTTAAACAAATACTTTATTAACTTCTGTTTTACATCATTCATTTCCGCCAGATTTTGAGTTACAATCATTTACCCCCCATTATTCCCCTACCCAACCTCCCAGAATAGCAGTCCCACAGGATATCGATTCCTCCAATCTGCTCTCTCCCATACCTTCTCCCATACCCCCATCGACTTTTCCATTAGAGGAAGATGAATCTTTGTGTCCCAATGCCTGCACATCTTATCAAGTGTCAACATTCTTGAAGCTCTAATTTCTAATTGTTGTCTAGCAAAAAATTTGTTCAGCTCTATACCTTTTTTTGCTTATTTTTCTATTAGATTTCTCTAACTCTAAAATACAATAAAGTATCCTATTATTATTATCAAAGTCTTTTTAAATTAAGTTAATAATTCCTTTATGAATTTAGAAACTATGCTATTCAAAGCATATACATTTAATACCAACCTATTTTTGTTGTATATGTCTCCTTTAAGCATAATGTGCTTTTTTTTTTTTGAGGGCAATTGGGGTTAAGTAACTTGCCCAAGGTCACATGGCTAGGTTTTTGTTTGTGTGTGCATTAAGTGTCTGAGGCCAGAACAGAACTCAGGTTCTTCTGACTCCAGGGCCGATGCTCTATTCACTGCGCCACCTAGCCGCCCCCCTTTAAGCATAATGTAATTTTCTTATTTCTTATTTATTGTAAGTTTTTATTTTCTCTGAGGGCATGATTATAACTCTTGGGGTTTTTTGGTTTCACCTGATGCAAAGTAAATTTTTTCTGCTTTTATTTTCATTAACTGTGTGGCTATGCTTTTTAGATGTGTTTTGTTTTTTAAGCAACAGATTATGGTATTTGTTTTCCTACCCAATCTCTTTCAATTTTATTGGATTGTTTCAATTAATTTATATTGAAAGTTATAAAAGTTAGATTTACTTTCTTCCATTTGCCTTTAGTACCGTTTTTTCTCACAAAATGAGAGGTGCTTTTTTGTTCTCCTTCTTTCTCATTTAAGTCAATATTTTGCCATTATGATTAGCATTGCTTAATCATCTTTAAAGCAACCCTATTCCCATAGGCTTTCTTCCCTTGCCCATACCCTTAGTCCCTTCCTTCTCCTATGTGTCCAGTCTTTAATCTGATTGGAATTTTACTAAATGATTTTTTTCTTCCTTTGAAAAGTTATGTAATTTTGGCGTCTTTTTCTCCTTTCTTTTTCCCCTATCCAATTAGTAGTTAATTCAAACATCACCATCCCCCTTTTCCTCTAAATCTTTTTTGTTTACCATTTTTTTGTGCTTTTTTTACTAGCATGAATTTTTTTGCTTGCTTCTCTTCATGAATTCTCTTCCTTTTCTGCCTATTCAGAACTTTTATTCTTTGCTTCATAGTCAAATGTTTATTAATTCCCTTTGCAGACTCTGTATTCTATATTGAAATGAAATTTTTCAGTTGTCAAATCTGACTGTTCTCTTCTAGATAAATTCTATGTGAATCTTGTCTCTTTTTTCTATTGAAATATCTTAGAAATATCAACTCATGAGGTAAGTAATGAGTATAAAGGCATTGCCCCACGGTAGAAATTTCCCCTTGTCAGAGAGAGAGAAAGAGAGGGAGAGAGAGAGAGAGAGAGAGAGAGAGAGAGAGAGAGAGAGAGAGAGAGAGAGAGAGAGAATGTTTTAGATGCCTTTATTTTATTGAATAGGAATCTTATTCATTTATGATTAGGCTCAGGTTTACAGGGTATGATATTATGGGTTGCTTTTCGGAATACATTAGAACATTCCCTTCTATATCTTCTTATAGGCTTTGAATAGTCTTATAATATTCTAATTTCTTTACCTTTATACTTGAAATTCTTTTTTCCAGACATGTATGGAATTTTTATTTCTTATTAGAGTTTTTAAATTGCTAAATTCCATCCTGGACTTTGAAGCCTGTTTGTTTCTTTTTTGCTGTTTTTATTGTTGTTATTTTCCTGGAGGCATTGTGTGAATTTTTCCACTTAGCCCTTTGTTTTCTGCATTCAGAAACCCTGAGTTTGCTTGTATTATTTCTGGCATTTCTGTGGTGTACAGGTTTTTCTGGAGTGTAATATTCTTCTGCAAGAACTATCCTTAGGTTATCTCTACAAGATCAATTTTTTTTTGCTTCTATAGAAATCATGTACTTTTGGAACTTTACTGTATTTTTCTTCTTCTAGATTGTTTTTCACTTCAACATGCTTGTATTATGAATCTGTTGTTCTCTCCTTTGGAAGTGACTCACCATCAAGTATTAAAGTTTTTCTGTTCTCTTACTCATTTCTACTATACAGGCTATGAATTCTGCTGTTACCCAAAACTTATATCTCAAAATTCTATTTTCTCTTTTGATCTGATCTGAGACCTCCTGAAGTTGTTTTGTGCTTTCTTGGAAATCTACAATGCCCGATGTTTCTTCAGGTCTTAGTTTGATTTCCTTTGTCTTACAATATTTGTTTGGGAGAGGTTTGTCATCTTTTAAATATCTTGGTACTCATTCTTTTAATTTTAGCATTCTCTCTGTTGAATTATTTGCTCATGTTCTCTCATTTTAGGTTGAAACAACCCAGTAAGTTGGGTGCTATGATTACCCCCTATTTGATAGATAAGGAAACTGAGCCAGAAAGAGATTAAATGACTTGGCAGCATCTCAAAACTAGTATGTATTTGTGAACTCATTTCTTCCTAACTCCAAGTCCAAGATTCTATGCCACCTAGCTGCCTAAATTATAGATGAATAGTTCACCCTCAAGGCTGGCCTGCAACTCTGTCTTCTCCTCCAACCATTTTGGGGAATTGACTTTTCACTGATTTCAGTCTTTGTCCCAAGTAGTTTCCAAGGGGACAGGTCTGACCCCAGTTTTATTCAAGCTTTCTTTCCTTCAGGCCTCGGGCTGCCACACACATAGACCTATTTCCTTCTGTAATACGAACACTAGTACCTTTGTGGGCTTCTTCCCTTCTTATCCTATCAATTTGCTATATTTGCTCTACCTCTGGTAAATAATTCCTCTTTGGGGTTGTTTTTGTTTTTCTGAGAGTAATTGGGTATGAAAGAAACATCCAGGGGTGTCTAGGCGACACAGTGAATAGAGCACTGGCCCTGGAGTCACGAGGACCTGAATTCAAATCAGGCCTCAGACATTTAACACTTACTAGCCATGTGACCTTGGGCAAGTCACTTAATCCCAATTGCCTTGCCCTTCTCCCTCCAAAAAATAAAAAAGAAACATCTAGCCCACAATCTTTGGGCAGTTGATCCAGAAGTCCTGAGTCATTCATTTCTAAAAACAACAAATAGATACTTTGGAAACATTTGATATTTTTGTTGTTGAAAACTCAAAAAGCCCCAGAACCCTTTGTTGTCTCTATTGTTAATCAACAAGAATGACAGAATTTGAGAGTTGGAACTGGTCTCAGCATCTCTTTAGGCCAACCCATAGACCAAAGGCATCCCCACCATAATGTTATAGACAAGTAGTCCAGACTCTGCTTAATGGCATTTAAGTTGGGGTAACCAACCATCTCTTAAGGCAGTCACTCATAAAATATTTACAAAACGCCCACTACATATCACACAGATATATGCTCAGGATATAAAGACAAAACAACTAAATGGTTCCTTCCTATCATTGTGTTTACATTCTCTGAGGAAAGTGGGGTGATACACATATAATCACATAACAAAGTACAAAATAAATACAAGGTAATTTTTTTTAGAAAAAGGAACTAACAGCTTAGGGGATAACAAAAAGAGACAGGTTGAGGATCTAAGCCAGGAAATGCTTTTGTCCTAGCAGGTACTAATTCCATCTCTTAATCAAAATATGATTAACAAAAAGGAAAGTGGGGCATAAAAATGCCATAAAGATTTAAATTTTTTTACTCTTCTCCATAGCTCATGCTGTAAATGTGACCATAATGACATTCACTATAGTAAGAAAATTGGGATGTTTCAACAGTATGTATAGAGTAATTCCTGCCAATTATAATGACTGCTCTAAATTCATATGCTCACTCTATAAAGGCCTTGTAATATCAAGGTACTCTAATTCCATTCCTGTTTCCTTTTTTTTTAAAGCACCCAATACCTGAAGAAGAGCAAAATGTAATTTAAAATAGTTATTAAGTTAATCACATTGGGTCTTCTATTTATCAAATAGTCACTGGTTCAGTAGCGATGGCAAAGAGAAGCATTGTATTGAGCCAAGAAAAATGAATCAAATCTTTAATGGAGAGGTAGAAATACAAATTTCCTTATAAATTATAAAAGAATAAACCAACAATAAACCAAATTATAATAATCATGAAAATTGAAGAGCAGATGTATTTCCTTTTACCCTGGGAGGATTAGATTGATGTTAAATCTTTGAAATGTAATTAAAATTCTTCTTAAGAATATGTGAGTCACATTCTTTATTGTTGTTTGACTTTTTGATTTTACTTTAATTTTATTCTCTCTCCTCCACCAGATTTGAACTAGTTAAACACATACACACACACATACACACACACACACACACACACACACACACACACACACACACACACACAACTTTCTTTTGGGTTTTTTTTTGTTTGTTTGTATGTGTTAAGTGTCTGAGGCCACATCCAAACTCAGGTCCTTCTGACTCCAGGGCCGGCACTCTACTCACTGCGCCACCTAGCTGCCCCCAACACACAAAACTTTCAAAACAAATATGCATAATCCAGGAAAACAAATCCCTACACTGACCATGTAAAAAAAAAAGTATGTCTCATTCTATATTTTAAATCCATCATCTCTCTGGGGGTCATGTTTCATCTTCAGTCCTTTGGACTTATGGCTTATGATTGCATTGATCAAATTGCTTTCTCTATAACATTATTATCATTATATAAATTGTTTTCTGAATTTTGCTCACTTAAATTTGCATCAATTCATATTTATCTCCCCAGGCTTCTCTGAAACTGTCTGATTTGTTGGTTTTTTGTGACATAACAATATTATATTTATACATGCCATAATTTGTTTTTGTCATTCTCCTATAGTTGGGTATACTAATTTTTTTCTTTTTTAGAACATTTTTATTTTATTTCGTTCTTGAATACATGTAAAAACAATTTTTATAACTTTTGAGTTATAAATTCCTTCCTTACCTGACCTCTCATCTCCTGTAGAAGGCAAGCACTTTGATACTTATTGTACATGTGCAGTTATACAAAATAAATTTTCAGTTAGCCATGTTGCAAAAGAGAATATAGACCTAAAAAGAGAAAAAAAAATAACAAAATGAAGTTTTTTTAAAATATGCTTTGATCTGTATTCAGATTCCATTAGTTCTTTCTCTGGGGCTATATGGCATTTTTTCATAAGTCCTTGTCTTGTATCATTGTATTGCTGATAATAGCTAAATCATTTACAGATGATCATCATACAATATAGCAGTTACTATGTATAATGATCTCCTGTCTCTGCTCCCTTCACTTTGAATCACTTCATATAATTCTTCCCAGGTTTTTCTGAAACCATCCTGCTCATCATGTCTTATAGCACGGTAGTATTCCATCACAATCATATATGACACACCAGGTTAATTTCACATTGAGAACTATTACCAAAAAAGCTGCTAAAAATTTTTGTACATATGGTGCCTTTTCCTTTTTAATTTGAATTCTTTGGAATATTGGCCTAATAGTGGGTTCAAGGGTATGCAGAATTTGGTGATTCTCTGGGCATCATTCCAAATTTCTTTCCAGAATAGCTGAACTAATTCACCAACAGTGAATTCACTAATTCAACTAATTCATAACCAACAGTGCCCTAGGATGCCTGTTTTCCTACAGGCCCTCCAACATTTGTCATTTTTCACTTTTTGTCATCTTTTCCAGGTAGGTATAAGACAAGACCTCAGAGTTGCTTTAAATTTTTTCTAATTTTTCATATTATTATTTGTAATGGAAATGCAAATTTAAAGGTCTTCCCTGCCCCTAGGCCCTTTGATTGGCTTAGGAGACTCTGAGAACCTTCCTTGATTTGAAAATATACTTTGCCTCCTAATAGGCTGAATGTGGTCACATGGAGCCTGTGGCAGGAGGGTTGGTTTTCAGGAATGCCTACACCTTGGTGCTGTGTGATTGGGCAGTGGGTCAAGAGGGTTGTTATATTCTCTGACCCAGGAGAAGACTATATAATCCCTGTTGTGAGGCTTTGCTTTGGGGCTCACTTTGAGAAATGCTGTGTGATTTGACCTAATGAGACTCTGGGCAGCCATTGAGAGCCCCCTGGCTTTGAAAACCCAGATGTTGATGCTTCCCTCTCTGGTAACTGTGATTTGGTATTGATGTAATGGTTGGACAATTTGGAAGCCTGTCTGCTTGATCTCTGTCTTGTAAATTCTGTGTGTATACTTTGAAGTTCAGGGTGCTGACCTTTTTCCCCTGAACTAGGTAAATAATATATGTTTGATTGATTAAAGCAGCTTGTTAATCCATTTTGAGTTGCTTTCCTTTAGAAAAGCAGATCTAAGAACATGTGTTGGCAGCCACCCTGAGGATGCTGGGGTGCTTGCTGCTACATTATTAAAATACTTTATTCTTCCAGTTACATGTAAAACATTTTTAACAATTTTTAGTTCCATTAAGAATAACTTAGCTTGGGGCGGCTAGGTGGCACAGTGAGTAGAGCATCGGGCCTGGAGTCAGAAGGACCTGAGTTCGGATCCCAACTCAGACACTTAATGCACACAGAAACAAAAACCTAGCTGTGTGACCTTGGGCAAGTTACTTAACCCCAATTGCCCTCCAAAAGGCAAAAAAAAAAAAGAATAACTTAGCTCTTCTCAGCAACACAATAATCCAAGACAATTCCAAAGGACTCATTATGGAAAATGCTATTCACATCCAGGGAAAGTACTGAAAGAGTCTAAATGCTGACAAAAGACTATTTTCACTTTCTTTGTTATTTTGATGGAGTTTTTTTTATCTGTTTCTTATGTCACAATATGACTAATATGGGGAATATTTTTACATGATTGCACATAGATAACTTATTTAAATTCTTAATTTTTTAGGGAGGGAGAAAATTTGGAATTCAATTTTTTTTAAGTGAAAGGTGGATCAGTGGAATAAAGCAGACATAGAATTTACAGCAACAAATAAACATAATAACTTTACAAGTGACAAGTGTAAAGACAATATTTTAGGATAAGAATTCATTATTTGGTTAAAAAAATGTTGTTTGGAAAACTGGAAGGCAGTATGGCAGAAACTGAGCATAGACCAATATCTTACACATGTACCAAGATAAGGTCAAGATGGATATGTAACCTATATATAAAGAAAGATATTAAAGAAAATTAGAAAAACATAGAACATATCACTTATCAGATTTGTTGACAGGTGAACAATTTATAAATAAACAAGAGAAATAAAAGAGTTGCAAAATGGATAATTTCAACAACATTAAATTAAAATGTTTTGTACAAATAAAACATATGTAGCCAAGATCAGAAGAAAAGCAAAAAATTAGGGAGAAAATTTATGGAGTTTATCAGATAAAGGTCTCAGAACAAAAATATATAAGGAACTTTGTCAAATTTATAAGAGTGCAAGTCATTCCCCAACTGGTAAGTGGTCAAAGCTATGAAAATGCAGTTTTCTAATGAAGAAATAAAATGATTTATAGTCATATGAAAAAAAGGCTCTAAATCATTATTGATTAGAGAAATGCAAATTAAAACAATATTGAGATATCATTTTAAACCTACTAGATTGGCCAAAATTATTGAAGGGGGAAGTGACAAATCTTGGAGGGGATATGGAAAAATTGGGACACTAATTCATCATTGATGGAATCATGAACTGATCCACTCGTTTTTGAGAGCAATCTGGAATTATGCCCAAAGAGTTATTAAATTGCCTATGCCCTTTGGCCCAGCAATGCCACTACTAGGTCTAGTTACAAAGATGATTAGGGGAAAAGGAAAAGAACCTATATGTTCTAAAATGTTTGTAACAACTCTCTTTGTGGTAGCAAAGAATTGGAAATTGTAGGGATCACCTTTATTGGGGAGTGGCAGAAGTTGTGGTATATATTTATGATGGAATATTACTGTACTATAAGAAATGATGAGCTCAATGATCTTAGAAAAAATATGGAAAGACCTTCATGAAATAATGAAGAGTGAAATGAGCATAACTAAGAGAACATTGTATACAATAACAGCAATACTGTTTTAAGGATGACTTTGAATGAATGTTATTTTGACTATTATGTTTAACAATAAAGGACATATGATGAAAGATTCTCTCTGCATCCAGAGAAAGAACTGATAAATAGAAGTATTTATAGAATAATTTTACATATATGTCTGTATTATACATATGTGTATATGTGTGTACATACATACATACATATATATATATACATATGTAGGTCTATTTATGTCTAATGGTAGCTATCTCTAGGGCAGGATAGGGGAGGATAGAAAAAAGAAATTTGCATGATACTTTTGTTGCAAGTTTAAAAGGAATAGCAAGTTGTGCAGAGTAGATTTGCAGTTTCATATACAATCATCTTGTTGTTATGTTATGGAAACACATGTTTTATTCCAAAAATATGTATTAATGTAATCAAAAGTAAGAAGGTAGAATTTTTTAAATGAACGTTAAAATTGTCTTTACATATAATTGCAAAAAATAAGATACTGTTAAAATTTTTTGAGTTCCAAATTCTCTCTCTCCCCCCTATTGTGAAGGCAAAAAATTTGATCTAGGCTATATATATGCTAGTCATGCAAAACAGATTTCCATATTAATTATTTTCATATTAGCATTGATAACTTGGATTTTTTTTTGTAAAATGTCTATTCACCTCCCTTGGCCATTTATCTACCAGAAAATGGTTTTAACTATAAATTTGGATCAGATGTTAATATGTCTTGGATATGAGACATTTAGTAAAGAAATTTACATTAAAGATTTTTTTTCCTCTCTCTTCTAAGTTCTACTTCATTGGACTTATTTGTACAAAGCATTTTTAATGTTATATAATCAAAACTGCCCATTTAATGCTTTATGACTCTCTCTCTTTTCCATTTATTTATGAACTCTTTCCCCTCTCCATGGATCTCAAGGGCAATTTCCTCCTTGCTCCTCTAATTTGCTTATGTCACCTTTTATGATTAAGCTATGTGTACATTTGGAGTTTATCTTGGCACATAGTGTAAGTTGATGGCCTATACTCAATATCTGCCAAACTTCTTTCCAGTTTTCCAGGAGTTTTGTCAGATAGTGAGCCCTTTGCCCAGTAATGGTGGTCATTGAGTTTATCAAGACATTATGCTATTGTGTATGTTTGCTTCTGTATGCTGTACACCTAATACTGATAAACTGTCTTCTTTTCAACCTTTTTCATTATTACACTTTTGATTATTGACTTGTTCCTTCATTTGTTCTTCATATTACTTTTGTTGTAATTTTTCTAGTTCTGTGTGATAACCCATTAGTTGTTTGGTACAGACAGCATTAAATAGATAAATTAATTTAGATATTCATCATTTTTATTATATTGACTCAATCTACTCATGAGCAATTAACATTTTCCCAGTTGTTTAAGTCCATCTTTATTTGTATAAAAAGTATCTTGTAGTTGAATTCATATAGTTTCTGAGTATGGTTTGATAAGTATACTTCCAAAGAATTTCTAGTTTCTATAGTTATTTGAAATGGAATTTTCTTTTCCTTACTCTTCCTATTTGGTTTGATTTAATATAAGGAATGATGATCACTTATGTAGATTTATTTTGTATGCTGTAACTTTACTGAATTTATTATTTCAATTAATTTTGATTGAATATGCCAAAAGGTTTCACCCAAAACCTTTTACCTAGGAGACACACTTACTGTGTGTTGTTGTTTTATATTTTTTTCCAAAAACCTCCTTAAGTGAGGTAATCAAAACAGAAATACTTAATATTCTCTTTAATGCTAATTCTGTCTTATAATGAAGATTCAACTAATAGGATGGAAGATGGAATGTAGGTTTTTTTAGATACCTCTGTACATTTTAAAAATCCTTTGCTGGATATAATTTTGTGCTTTTCACTTTCAGTTCCCAAATATTTTACCTTCAAAAGAAAGATATTTGTATATGGCTTGCTGGATAACAAAAATCTACAGTGATTAAAAGAATACTAAGGATTAGAGACCAGAATCAAATAATATGTTGTTTACAAGAGATACACTTGAAATAGAAAGACACACACAGAGTTAAAAATAAAGGGCTGCATCTAATATACTTTAGCTGAAGTTAAAAAGGGAGGGATAGCAATGATAATTTCAGGCAAAGCAAGAGAAAAAATAGGCCTAAATAAAAGACATAATTAGGGAAACTACATTATGCTAAAAAGCACCATAGACAATGAAGTAATATTTTTTAAAATATAGCAAGTTTCTATGATGAAGCCTTATTTCTCAAATATATACTAAGTGTAGAATTGAGTCAAATTTATAAAAATAAGAGCCATTCCCCAATTGAAAAATGATCAAAAGATATAAATAGGCAGTTTTCAGAAGAAATCAAAGCTATCTATGAAAAAATGCATTAAATCATTAGTGATAGTTGTTCAGTTGTTTCAGTCTAGTCTGACTCTGTGTGACTCCATTTGGGATTTTCTGGGCAAAGATACTGGAGTTGTTTGCCATTTCCTTCTCCAGCTCATTTTACATAGGGGGAACTGAGGCAAGCAGGTTTAAGTGACTTGCTTAGGGTCACATAGCTGGTGAGTGTCAGATTATATTTGATCTCAGAAGGATGAATTTTCCTGATTTCAGGTCTGTTTATCTACTACACCAAATAGCTGCCTTCACTATTGATTAGAGAAATGCAAATTAAAACAACTCAAAGGTGTCACCTCACAGCTATCAAAAATGACAAATACTGAAAGGAATGAAAGAAAAAATAGATACAATAATGAATTGCTGGTGAAATATCAAACTGATCCAACCATTCTTTGGAACAATTTGGAACTATCCACAAAGAGCTATAAAACTGTGCATACCCTTTGACCAAGCAATACCACTACTAGATCTGTATCCTAAAGAAATAAAAGAAAAATGAAAAGGACCTTTATGTTAAAAAAAATATTTATAGCATCTCTTTTTGTGGTGGCAAAGAACTGGAAATCAAGAGAATGTTCAACAATTGGGAAATGGCTAAATAAATTGTGGCATATGATTGTGATGCCACAAAATCAAAATATCCTGTGAATTTACTCAGATGTGTCTAGAATTAGTCATATATTTGTTGACAACTACCAAAAAAAAATCTGACTGAATTTCAACTAAATTGGGTAGGATTTTCCCTCCCCTTCCAGTGTGTGTGTGTGTATGAGTGTGTGTGTGTGTGTGTGTGTGTGTGTGTGTGTACAGTCAGAAAGTATTCCATATAGTGATTTCTTCATGTCTAATGGGTAAATAAACAACACATGAAGGAGCAATTCTTTGGGGGAATTTCTAGGTCTTTGAGTAAGGGCAATGTTATTTTAACTTACAGTTATGATTTTTCTTACAAGTACTAGATTACATTTTTAAATGACATACTGAATGTTCTCATGTAAAAATATTTTAAAGCCATATTTTTCCTTAACAAAGTTAGAATATAACACATATCATATAAATTAGTTTAACATCATATATTTAAGCTTGGAATCAAATATAGTCTGGAAATGAAATTTTGGCACAGGCAGAAGCATGAAGAGGTTCATAAATCAATGGAATTAAATTCTATAAAGCAAAGCACAGACAGCACCATCCACTTGAAAAAGAAAAACAAGCTTTATAAATATAAGATGGGAGATGACTAGAAAAATTAGGAAACAATAAAAGGAGGTCCAGAATTCACAGTGAACTGGACCACTCCACCATTAAAATTCTGTGATCTTATGTGTAACCAGTAGATGTCACTGGGTAGGGAAGAGTTGGTTGATCCTCATTCTCTTCTACTCCATCTTCCCAGGCCACACCTATTTCCACCTCTTCTCTTTGATCTCTTCCTGTTGAGTCCTGAAGCACCATGGACTAAACTTCAAAGCACCTCATTCACAGATGAATCAATGCTTACATCGGACATAACTGAAGAATGGGTAAGGGGAGCATATGAAAGGAGAGAAAGGAAGAGGAAGATTGAGGGAAATGTGTGATATGCATTAATTATGTCAATATTGAATAATGAAGGGGAAAATTATTCTTTCAATCCCTCAAGAGACCCTACAGGAGAATGGGTGATGTGACAAAGGAGAGGACTGAAATAGAAAGAGGGGAACTCAATTGAGTGAGCATTAAAGCATGTTCCCATCAGTGGACAGAGACATTATATAATGGGAGATAGGAAACTACAATGGGTATAATCTGGAAAGATTCAGTGTTTAGAAAGACCACTACTTCCAAGAGAAAGTTATGCCTCCATGGACAGCATCATGCCTCAGGGTGAAGAGAATCAGAGCTTCTGACATCCAGAAGGGTGGAACACAGAAAGGAAATTTCAGGGTAAATGGGACAAAATGAATATGGGGAAGTTGGTGGGGGGAATATGTTAACTAACTACACAATCAGGAATACAGGAAAATTTCTACCATGAGGCAATACACTTCTATCCTTTATATATCCTCCAAGAATTAATTTCTCTTCTATCTTGCCCTACAGGAAAATAGAAGGGAAGGGGACAAGAGAGAAGAGGGGGTGATAGATGGGAGGACTGATTGGGGGAAGGGATAATCAGAATGCATGCCATTGGGGTGGGGAGGGGAGAGATGGGGAGAAAATCTGGAACTCAAAATCTTATAGAAGTGAATGTTGAAAACTAAAAATAAATTAATAAACAGGAAAAAAGGAAGGAGGAAAGGGAAGGGAAGAGAAGAGAAGGGAAAGGAAGGGAAGGGAAGGAAGGAGGGAAGGAAGGAGGGAGAGGTGGAAGGAAAGAAGGAAGGAAGGAAGGAAGGAAGGAAGGAAGGAAGGAAGGAAGGAAGGAAGGAAGGAAGGAAGGAAGGAGTTGCACTGCCCAACTGGAAATGGCCAGTTGGGTCCCCAGCAGGGAAGTTTAGACTACTCACAGATTATTGTCTGTTCTTCATTCTCAAAGAAGAACATGACATCAGGAAGGTGTTGCCATGACTTGTAGGAGAATTGGATTTAAGTGAGGGAGGGTTGTACAAAGTCACCAGCCTTACTCTCTTCTCTGGAGCTATATGGGTCCAGTAGCAAGATATAGATCAGGACAACTGGAGATGACTCTGCCCCCACCAAAAATATGTTTTAGGGGAATACACCCTTCCACAAGTACTTACATAAAGCAGCAGGAAGTGGGCTTAATCTTAGAGAGCAATGGGACAACTTACACGACATCCAAAACAACATAAAAGAAAACAAAGTTGAAAGACTTCAGAACTCTGATTATTTCATAATAACCAGTCGTGACTCAGGAGGTTTGCTGGTGATACATGCCTCCCCATGTCTCAGGAGAGAGGTGTTGCACTATAGGTACAAAATGAGGAGTACACTTTCAAACATATCTAATGTGTTGAATTGTTTGCTTCACTATAGTTTTTTCTTCCAAGAGAAGATTCTAAAGTCATGGTTTTGGGAAGTGTCAATAGGAAGTGAAATAATCTTTTTTAAAAGAGAAAAGATCAATTATACATTTTAAAAGAAAAAAAGGATTGATTTCTCTCAGAGTAAAGCACAAAAAATATGGGAGTTGAGGAGAGGATCTAAAAATCAACAACATGGAAACTGTTTAGAAGAGAGAGCTCAAAAATAGGTGTCTTAGAAGCTTTATTTCCATGTGGTAAAGAGAACTCAAAGAAACTAGAAAAAAAGTAGGTGACAAATGGGAGGTGACTTGAAGGTGAAGAGCATTTAAAGCCCTTTATAACCTTTCCTGCTCTTCTGGTCTTATTTTATACCTTACTCCCCTGAAGGCCCCAGTGACATTGGCCTCCTTGCTTCTTCATACAAACACTCCATCTCTCATCTCCATGCTTTTTCACTGGTTGTCCTTCATACCTAGAATTTTCTCCCTCATCATCTCAATCTCCTAGTTTCCCTGACGTTCTTCAGGTCCAAGCTAAAATCCCATCTTCTGTAAGAAGCTCTGCCTAATCCCTCTTATGCCTAGTGCTTTTCTCTGTTGAATATCTCCAAAAATCCTGTATATAAATATTTTTCTGTATAGTTGTTTGAATGTTGTTTCCCTCTTCAACCCTTATCATACTCAATTAGACAAAGTTGCTTAAGCACAGTACCTGTAGGATTTGGGTTGTTGTTTTGTTTTTTTACTTTTTTTGGGGGGGGGGGTTGCCTTTCTTTGAATCCCCAGCACATAAAATAATGCCTGACATGTAGAAGGCATATAAAAAGTATCTATTGACTTTGATTAAAGGAAAAAGAACACAATAGAAATAGAGTTGCTTTAAGGTAAAGTAAAAGTAACTGAAGAAAGTTATTGTCTTTATGAAGGAAGAGGAGCAAAAATAATACTAATTTTTTAAAAATTGAGATAAATAGTGGAAAATACAAGCCTAACTCATAAATTTCAATGTGAATGGATTAAATAATCCAATAGAAAGGAAAAGAATGACAGATTGAATCAGAAAACAAAATCCCACAAACTGTTCTTTATTTAAAAAAAAACTAAGAAATAATGGCACAGAATCAAAATAAGGGGATTGAACAAAATTTACTACGTATCAGATGAATCAAAAAAAGAAATTTCAACCATGCTATTAAACAAAACAAGAATGTGCAACATAAAAAAGAGATAAACAAGGAAATTAGATTATGCTGAAAGGGACCAAAAGAAAATGGACTAACATCCATATTAAACTTATACACACCAAATGTCTTAATATTTAAATCCATAAAGGGTAAAAAAAAAACTGAATTACAGGAAGACACAGTAACACAATAATAAGAGAAAACTTTATTCATTCAGTTTTAGAAAAATCTGAAGAAAGATAAAAAGGAAAGTATAAATTGACCAATTTTCTGAAGAAACTAGAATTATGATATTTTCTTAGTGGGACTGCCTAAGAATATATTTACTTGTCAGCACCACATAAAACATTTATAAAAATTGACCACGGGGGCGGAGCCAAGATGGCGGAGTAGAAACAGCTCATCCAAGCCACTCTGCCCCCAGATTCCCCCCAAATTATGTAAAAGGGGACACTGAACCACTTCTGGAGCCCCAGCACCCACAGAACGACACAGAGAAGCTAACCTCCCTCTGAGAACAGCCCAGCAGCCCTGCAGGAAGGACCAGCACAGAGATCTGGGAGCCGGCAGTGCAGAGCACGGGAAGCCGAGCCTAGCGGAGCCCAGGTCTGAGTGAGCTGAGGTTTTAGCCCCAGGGCAGCAGGGCCAGAAGCCGGCTGGAGAGACCCCAGAACACCAGCAGCTGTGGCGACTCCAGAATTATCAACATAGACATGCCTAGGACAAAGTAAGAGGTTAGTGTCCTATGGACTTTGGGACCTGTATTTGGGGAATGAGTCAGCTCCCTCCCCTGGGGGCTAGAAGCCACTTAGGAGACATGCTATTTTGAAGTTTTCAGAGGCAGCTCCAGCTCCTGGCCTGCAAATTGTAGGGAGATCCAGGGATCAGTCTTGGGGGGTAATCGCTCTTGCTATAACCTCCCTGGATCTGGATTGTGATCTAGGGTGGAAGTCGTGGGTGGGTTTACAGCTTGCCAGAAACAGAAGTTGCCCCCCACATGTTCCGGAAGAAAATTCCTCTATCTGGCCTTAAAGCCATAGTGTGGCAACAAGCCCAAAAGTCAAGTAATTAAGTGGCAACATGCCAAGGCAAAGGAAACAGAAAAATGCAACCCTAGACTCATTTGGGGGGCATAGAGTGGGAAAAGGACTGTGAGGTCAGAAGTCCTGCTCCAAAAGCCCCAGGGGAAAACATGAGCGGGTTACAGGCCATAGAGAACCTTAAGAAGGACTTTAAAAATCAAATAAGAGAAGTGGAAGAAAAATTGGAAAAGAGAAATGAGAAGGATGCAGGAAAAGTATGAAATGAGGGTCAACAGCCTGACTGAGGAAAACAACACCTTAAAAAATAGACTAACTCAAAGGGCAAAGGAGGCCCAAAAGGGCAATGAGGAGAAGAATGCCTTAAAAAGTCGAATTTGCCAGATGGAAAAAGAATCTCAAAAGTTCACTGAGGAGATTCATTCCTTCAGAGTTAGATTGGAGCAAATGGAAGCTAATGACTTCATGAGAAATCAAGATGCTGTTAAGCAGATCCAAACAAATGAAAGAATAGAAGGCAATGTGAAATATCTCATGGGAAAGACCACTGACCTGGAAACAGATCCAGGAGAGACAATTTAAAAAATTATTGGACTACCTGAAAGCCATGATCAAGGAAAGAACCTAGAAATCACCCTTCAAGAAATTCTCCAGGAAAACTGCCCTGATGTTTTAGATCCAGAGGGCAAAAGAGAGGTTGAAAGAATCCAGAGATCACCTTCTGAAAAAGATCTCAAAAAGAAAACTCCCAGGAATATTATAGCCAGGTTCCAGAATCCCCAGATGAAGGAGAAAATACTACAAGCAGCCAGGAAGAAACAATTTCAATATTGTGGAAACACAATCAGAATAGCCCAGGACCTGGCAGCTTCTACACTGAGGGATAGGAGGGCATGGAATATGATATTCCAGAGGGCAAAAGAACTGGGAATGAACCCAAAGGTCACCTACCCAGCAAAACTGAGCATTTTGTTTCAGGGGAAAATATGGTCATTCAGTGGAATAGAGGACTTTCAAGCATTCTTGAGGAAAAAACCAGAATTGAATAGAAAATTTGACATCCAGACACAAGAAGGAAGAGATGCCTGAGAAGGTAATCAGGGAAAAGAAATCAAAAGGAACTTATCAAAGTTGAACTATTTACATTCCTATATGGAAAAGCAATAACTGTGACTGATGATATCTTTCTCACTATGAAAATAATGGAAGAAGGGGGTGTGGTCATATGAATACATATGTGAATGTGTGTGTATATGGTTACAATTATATATGGATAGAGGGCATAGGTGGAATTTGTTGGGAAGGGAGAATACTCAAGGGATGAAATTATGAGGTGAGAGAGGAAAGTGGCAAGAGGAGATGGGGAGAGACAGGGTAGAGTAAACTATCTCATGTAGAAGAAGCAAGGGGAAGTGGTTGCAAGGGAGGAAGAGAATAGGAAGGCAAAAAAAGGCAAAACCACATTCTCATTGAATTTGGTTCAGGGAGAGAATGACATACATACTAAATGGGATATCTCAACCTGTAGCAGAATAGGGGGAAGGGGGATGAGAGGAGGGATGATGGATGGGAGGGCATCCTTGGGGGGAGGGGAGGTTGGAAGTACCCACTATAGAAGAGGGACAGGATCATGTAGGGAATGGACCAGGTGGGGGTGGGATGAGTGGGAGGGAAGTATAAGCAGCCTTGTACAATATATCTACTATGATAATGTTTTGCATAGCTAGACATGTACAACATATACTGAATTACTTATCTCCCCAGAGGGAATGGGTGACAAGGGAGGAAGGAAATGGATCTGAAATTCTAGGTTGTAACATTAAATGTTTCAAATATATATAAATACTATTATTAGTACTCTTTTGCTTATAATTGGGAGATAAGATATGCAGGTATTGGGACACAAAGATTTACCTTCCTCTAATGGAAAAGTCGAAGGGAGTATGGGAGAAGGTATGGGAGAGAGCAGATTGGAGGAAGCGATATCTTGTGGGGCTGCTATTCTGGGAGGTTGGGTAGGGGAATAAGGGAGGGGGGGAAATGATTGTAACTCAAAATCTGGCAGAAATTAATGATGTAAAACAGAAGTTAATAAAGCATTTTTTTAAAAAAAAGATAAAAAAATTGACCACACATTGGTACAACCAGATCATGCAAATAAACATTAAAAGGCAGAAATAGTAAACATCCTTTACAAATGACAATTCAATAAAAAGAGCAATCAGTTAAGGAAGCACAAAAAAGTTGGAAAAAACAGACAACAACGAAATCCTAGATAATAAATGGGTCAAAGAATAAAATATAGAAACAAATAAATTACATGAAAGAAAATTATAATGGTGGAAGAACATATGAAAATTTCTGGGTTGTGACTGAAGTAGTCTTCAGGGAGAAGATTATATCTCTAAAACATACATTAACAAAATAGAAAATGTGAATATAAATGCATTGAATATGCATTTCTTAAAATTAGAAATCTAACAAATAAACCCAAAGAAAAGATATTAAAAATTAAAGGAAAAGAACTATAAACCAAAAAATATATAGAAATGACAAATTAAACAAAAGCATAATTCTTGGAAAGGAAAAACAAAATAGATTTTTTTTAATATTAAAATCAAAGGGACAGAAAATCAAATCAACAAAATAGCAAATGATCAAAGTGAAATCACAGCAAAACCAGAACATTTTTTTCAAAATTTCAGAACCTACTAGGCATAGTCATATATTAACAAAAGTGTGAACATAAAAGTAATAAAGATAAATGTTTAAAAATATAAAACACCCAAACTCAACAGAGGACTAAATAAAGATCTTAATCTGATTTCATAAAAGTAAATAGAAAAAGCTGTTAAGCTCTAATGGATTCACAGGAGAATTCTAGCAAGCTTTTCAAGATGATTAGTACCAATACAATACACATTTTCCTCAAAAATTGAGAAAGTAAGCTGTAATGCAGAAAAGTTTGGATGGAGAGCAATAGAGTCACACAGAGACAGTAGTTAACAAAACTTTATTACTATTTACAAGTGGAGGAGGAGAACAGATGCCAAAAAGGAGTAGCTTTAGTGTGTGCTTCCTTTTGCTCTCAATTGAGGCCAGCACACATTGTGGTGGCTTCCAAACTGTGCCAAGTCCCTCAGGGTTCAGACTTATATAGTCTTAGACAAAGAACTCACTGGCACCAATAGGAAACTGTCCTGTCATCCATTGCAAAGGATAATATCATAGTAAGAACCAGGGAAATTATGATTTTTTAAAATGCATAACAAGGAATGAAGCACAAGGGACAGGGCTATAGGGAATCTAACTTTAGCTGTGCCATTCAGCATGAAGTGAGAGTAGAAGGAGAGTAGAATGAAATGCCCACCCTCAGGATTTATTAGCCTTAACATGCATGCCTCCTGGGAATCTGGGGCCATGCTGGTCAAAGTGGTTTTCACCAAGGCACAAAAAGACTCTATCAGACTCCTTTTGGGAGACAAATCTAGTCCTAAGACCATGGAAGAAAATTACTAATGAATATTGATCCAAAAAAATTAACCATTTCCAAACAGATTACAAATAAGTTATCTAAGAAATCATTCATTATGACTAAATTGGATTTATACCAGGAGTGCAAGGGTGGTTTTACATTAAGAAAACAATCAGAAAAATTAATTATATTAAAAACAGAAACATCCAAAGCCACATTATTATCTCAACAGATAGAGGAAAGTGTAAAATGCACTGATGCTAAAAACCTAACAAAATATAATTTTTTTTTAAAAATATGGAAATGGAGATTTTATCATAAAAAATCATCCTACCACCAAAACCATACATCACCTGCAATGGGGTTACATCTGAAGCTTTTTCAGTAGAGAAATAAAGCAAGGCTACTCTGATACTATTCTTTATAGTTCTACAAAAAAGCTAGCAATAGCTGCAAGAAAAAAAGAGAAAAAGTGTAAAGATAGGTAAAGAGCAAATAAAATAATCTCTTATTTATTGATGACATTACAATTTACTCAGAAAATCCTAGAGAACTGGCCAAAAGAATGAGATAATTAAAAGCATCAGCAAAGTTGGAGAGGTTGAGGGAAGATAGGCACACTAGCACATTGTTGGTAGAGCTGTGAATCAGTACAACCACTTTGGAAATTATGGTGCAGAAAGTCAAAATCTAGCATACTCTTTAGCCCAGAGATTACACTACTAGGTTCATACTACAAGGTCACAAGTAAGAAGAAAAATTTCAGATATAACAAATTATAGTAGCACTTTTGCAATAGGAAAGAATTGAAAACAAAGATATCCATCAACTGGGGAAAGGCTAAACAAATTGGTATACATGACTGTAATGGAATTTTTTATTGTGCTATAAGAAATAACTAATGTGATAAATGAAGCATGAAAAAGAATGAAGTAAGGAGAGTGAAGTAACAGTATAAATGGAAAGACAAGAATATGGTCCATGCCTTCAAGGAGTTCACATTCAAATGGGGAGGCAGCATGCAAAAAAATTGTATATGCAAGATATATACAGTGTAAATAGAAGCTAATCTCATAGAGGACTGGGGGCAGTGAGGGTGGAAAGAAAGTCTTTTGATGAAGGTGAGATTTGAGTTGGGTCTTTAAGAGGGAAACAGTATATTATATTTTACCTTGGAAATAATACAGTCACTAGAGTTTATTGAATGTGGAAAGGTGGGTAATGTAGGTTGACCTGACCAGGCTTGCACATTATGTAATTCATTTTGACAACTGAGTAGAATATTGATTGTGCTGCATAGAGACATGAGCCAGTAATACCAAATTGTATTATATTATTGTAATAGTTCAGGTATGAGGTGATGAGGACCTGCACCAAGATAGGGGCTGAGTAAATGGGCGGGGGGAAGGGGATATACATACATACATACATATATATATATATATATATATATATATATATATATATATATATATGAGTGTGTGTGTGCATGTGCATATGTGTATGAGGTATTGTGAAGAAATAACAACTGTAGATAACAGATTGAATATGTGGGATAAGTACAGGTGAGGAGGCAAGGATAACATCAAAGTTGCTACTCTGGATGACTGTGTAGATGGTTGCACCCTTAATAGTAATGGGGAGAAGTACAGAAGAAAGGAGAATTTGCAGGGTTGGGGTCAAGGAAGAAGATAATGAGCTCTATTTTGAACATGTGGAATTTGAGATATTTTTTAACATATCCAAGATATCCAAGAGACAGTTGGTGATGTGAGACTGGAGGTCAGAAGAGAAGTGAAAGCTGGATAAATATACTTGAAAATTATCTGAATAGCAACAATAATTGAACCCATGGGAGTCAATGAGATCACCAAGTGAGATAGGATAGAGGAAACAAAGAAGAGTGACCAGGATATACCTCTGGAGGATAACCATGCTTAGTGAGTGGAAGAAGATCTAGCAAAGGATAATGAGAAGGAATGGTCAGACAAGTAAGAGAAACAAAAGAGAACACTGTCATGAAACCTATAGAAAAGAAAATATCCAGGAGATGAGGATGACCAATAGTGCCAAAGATTGTAGAAAAGTCAAAAAGAATAAGGATTGAGAAAAGATCAACAGATGAAGCATTAAGACATCGCTGTAACTTTAGAGAAAGAAGTCTGAGTTGAATGATGATATTGGAATGCAGAAGTTTTAGAAGTAGATGAACTTTTCTAAAGAAGTTTTATCATGAATAGAATGAGACATTTATAACAATAGCTAATAAGGATCCGTGGATTGAGTGAAAGGTGTTCTTTTATTGTATTTTGTTTTCAAAGTGAGGAAGAAATAAGCTTGTTTGTAGACATCAGGGAAGCAGCTAGAGATAGAAAAAGCTCAAAGATTTGAGAACAGGCATGATAGAAGTGGCATTCTACTAGAGAAAATAGGATGGAATATGATCAAGGGTACATATAGAGGGGTTAGCTTTGGAAAAGAGAAGGGTCACCTCTTCATATGTAACACCAGTGAAAAAGGAGATAGTGAAGAAAGATGTCTGAGTAATGTGAGGTAACAAGGAGGGAGAAAGGGAGAGGTCTTAAAAATAGATAATTTTTGCAATGAAATATGAGTCAAAATCATCAGCTGAGAAAGTGGGAAGAGAAAAAGGGGAGACTTGAGGGGGGATGAAAAGATTTGGAATAGATGTTGTGGTGAAAGGGACAGTGAATTGATTAGAGAGGTTGTGAGATCCATTTGAGATAATGTCACCTAAATTTATAGTGGATCAAATTAGCATGGTTTCATGATTTTCTCCAGCTCTGTTCAGCTACATGTAAACAGGAGCAAAGGTAGGAATGATCCAAGACTGGGATTTGGCAGGGCATGATCAGCAATAGGATAAATGGTCAAGGAGCTAGAGTGTAGAAGATAATATAGAATTATACTGCTTCACCAAGGGGCTTTCAAAATAGAGTGTAGTCAGCACAATAGAAATAGGATTAAGGGTTGTAAGATGGAGAGAAAGAATGAATAATGGAATACAATTGTGCTATAATAAATGATGAGTAGGTGGGCTTCAGGAAAAGCTGGAAAGACTCACTTGAAGTGATGTTGAGTGAAATGAACAGAACCAGGAGAACATTGTACACAGTAACAGCCACACTCACTGCATGATGTCTAAACTTTCTTAGACTTAACAATTCTTGGCAATGCAAAGATCTAAGACAATTCCAAAAGATTCATGATGGAAAATTCTGTCCACATCCAGAAAAAGAACTATGGAGTCTAAATGAGTTTCAAAGCATATTATTTACTTTCTCTCTCTCTCTCTTTTTTTTTGCTTCTCTCTCATGGCTTCCCCCATTGCTTCCTAATTCTTCTTTACAACATGACTAATGTCAAAATAGGTTTAATATTAATGTATATGTAGAACCTATATGAAATTACACATTGCTTTGGGGTGAGGGGAGAGATGGGGAGAACATTTGGAACTCAAAATCTTGTGGAAGTGAATGTTGAAAAGTAGAAATTAATTAACTAAAAAAGAATGAATAATAAAAGATTATGATCAGATAGAAGAATTTCCACTTTCATAAACATAGAAGTAGAATACTTGTGGATAAGACTGAGTATATCTCTGTATACAGCAAAGATGAAATAGAGTAATAACTCAGGTGAAATGAGTAAATTCAGGAATTGGAAAGTTAGGGTGTTTAAGGCAGTGTCAATAATAATATTAAAGTCTCCCACATCGAGGGCAGGAGTTAGGATAGAGAGAAAGATTGTGATTTAAGAACTGAGTCCATGGATAAATAAAGAACAATCACCTGGGGGGGGGGGGCGGTGGAGAACAGTTGCTAAGACACCATAGACTGAGTGATAAATTTAGATTGAATGAACCTAAAAGCAGAGGCTACTGGGTAATAGTGGGAGAGGCAGAGCCTGTAAGTGAACACCAGGATCAGAGTATTCTATCTCCAACACAAGGACCACTGAGGTAGGAAGAGACATTAATGAAAGTACGACTGGTACTGGAAAGGGTCATCTGGAATGTAGCTTCAACAGGAGAGAGAGCAACTCTACTAAGTGAAAGCCAGAAGATGGAGAGAGTCAGAAAGGAAACAAAAGCTTAAGACAAAAGGAAAATTGTTCATTATAAACAAGGCAACCCAGAGAGCACAGTGGAAAGTGTCTTCTGAAATAACCATTAGTTGTACTTCTCGGTTTAATAGCTGCAGTAGGCCTTTGTTAAATGCTTCAAGACTGGTTGATGTCAAATACACAGGAAGCCAAGGTGAGACTTATGACTAATTATTATATTGACACTTTACAATAACAATATATTATTAATTTATCTTGCTTGTTATTTTAAAAATAGTTTTGCTGATGTCTTTTGATTTTTCTTACATCATCATAATTTCCTCCCATATCCCTCCTCTAACAAGTAGTATTTTAAAAGACAAAAAGTAAAAATAAAATCACTATAATTGATCAACAGAGTAAAGCAGAACACTTGTGGACCTCACACCTCTGCAAAGGGGTGGAGTTGCCTTCTCATATCTCTTCTTTGGAGCTATGCTCTCTTCTTTATAATTTTTCAATATTCACCTTTGACTCTTTGGGTGAGTGTTCTTTCCATTTATATTGTTGTAGTCATGGTTTAGATTTTCTTAGTTCTGCTTACTTCACTCTGCTTCAGATTATACAAATCTTTCCATGTTTCTATTCATTACATGTTATTTCTTACAATACAGTAACATTTCATCATATTCCTATAACACAGTCTGTTTAGCCATTCCCCGGCCAATGGCTATCTACGGACATGCCTCAGTTTATTGTACTTTACTTTATTGTGCTTCACAGACACTGCATTTTTTTTTTTTTACAAATTGAAGGTTTGTGGCAACCCTGTATCGAGAAAGTCTGTCGGTGTCCTTTTTCCAACAGCATGTGCTCACAATGTGTCTCAGTGTCACATTTTGGTAATTCTTGCAATATTTCAAACATTTTAATTGTTATTATTTCTGTTATGGTGATCTGTGAGTGGTCATCTTTAATGTTACTATTGTCATTGTTTTCAGGTGCCACAAACTGTACCTATATAAAATGGCAGACTTAATCGATAAATGCATCTGTTCTGACTGCTCCACCAAGTAGCTGTTCCCTATCTATCTGTCGCTCCTTGGGCCTCCCTATTCCCCAAGACATAATAATATTAAAATTAGGCCAATTGATAACCCTACAATGACCTCTAAATATTTAAGTGAAAGGAAGAGTCAATGGATGGGGCAAACTTCATTGTCTTATTCTAAGACATTTCCACAGCCACCCCAACCTTCAGCAATCACCACCATGATCATTCAGCAGCCATCAACATCAAGGCAAGCCCCTCCACCAGCAAAAAGATTTTGACTCACTGAAGATTCAGATGATGGTTAGTATTTTTAGCAATAAAATATTTTTATTTAAGGTTTGTACATTGTTTGTCTAGATATAATACTAGTGCACACTTAATAGACTACAGTATAGTGCAAACATAAATTTTATACACACTGGGATCCAAAAATAAATTGTGTGACTCACTTTATTGTGATACTTGCTTTATTGTGGTGGTATGGAACCAAACCCACAATATCTCCAAGATATGCTTGTACTTTTCCCCAATTCTTTGCTACCACAAAAAGTCCTACTATAAATATTCAGGTGTACATATGGAGACATTCTTCTTATCAGTGGCCTCTTTGGGGTATAAGTAGCACTGTATTGGTACATATTTAACAACCAGATATGGGAGAGAGGGGAAAGAAAGGTATATAGGACACACTTTTAAGTTAAATCTACATTATTGATGTTTTCTCCACAATTTTCTTTAGACAATCAACAAAACATTAAATAAAGCCCTGCTTTGTAGCATCTCCTTCCTTTTGAGGCATAGATGCTCACACTGAAAATTCAACAATTGGGTCATTTAAGCCAGTATCAACTGGATCCAACACACCCCTGGGCTATATAAGCCTAGTAGTGAAATTTCTGGATCCGAGATTATATGAGGGTTTTAGTAACCTTATTGACCTAATTCTGAATTATTTGCATAATTTTCCAAAATGGTTGTACTGTTTCACAGATCCACTAACAATACACTAGTTTGCCTGTCTTCTCACAACCCCTCCAACATAGGCTGAAAGTTCCTTTTCTTTTGTCATCTTTGATGACTGCAGGGTACAAAATGAAATGTCATGGTTGATTGATGTAGATTTCCTTTGATCAAGATTTATGGCATTTTCTCATATAGTTGTTAATAGTTTGGAATTCTTCTTTTGAAAATCAGTTGTGGGGGGGAGGGAAAGCTATGTGGCACGGTGAATAGAGCACCGACTCTGGAATCAGAAGTACCTGAGTTCAAATCTGGCCTCAGACACTTACTAGCCATGTGACCTTGGGCAAGTCATCTAAACCCAATTGCCCTGCCCTCCCCCCTCAAAAAAAAAAGAAAAAAAAAGTTAAAAAAAAGAAAACATCATTTGGGGAATGTTAAGTACGCAGAAAACCAAGGTAAGTCTTGCTTATTATTATGTTATATATTAATTAATGCATTGATTATTGTTATAACCATATTGTAGTATTATTCAATTAACAAGATAATGATAAATTATTTAGTATATGTATTATCATATAGTTATTTATTATGAGAGACAGATACAATGGATAAAAAGCTTATCTCTGAGTCAAGAAAATCTAGGATTCAAGATTAGATTCTGAAACATACCGAGTGTGTCACCCTGAACAAAACATTTAACCTCTCAGTGATGCTAGGCAACTTTCATTCTCTAAATTACAAAGAAGGTGATAATCAGCACTGAGAAAGGAACTTCCTCACAGAGAACTCCCTCACCAATACAATTATAGGTCTAATTTCTATCCTACATGTTATATTGCTATAACTAATGATCAAAAATCATTTATGCAACATATTAGGTTTGTAAATTGATTTGCCCACACAAGCTGCTCTGCTCTTCTGCTGTTTTATTTATTTATTTGCCCAGCACTCTTTAAGATATAAGAAGGTCTAACAAAAAGGTGAATGTCCTTCCCCTAGGAGCTTAAGCTCAAGCTAACAAACAGATTTTAATTGGTTTCAGACTTATAGCCAGAACGAACTAAAATTGATTCAACTTCACTGAACTATATATCGTTTATTTTGCAACTGAAATAAGAGTATCAGGCAACTAGAAATCAATGAATTGATTTAAATATTATGCAAAAAAATGGAGCTATTACTATGGACACATTTTTATGATTTAAAATCCCGTCAGCATTTTTTTCATGTCAGAGGCTATGACAGGGCAACATTGATTAACACATTCAGACCCAATCATAAAGAAAAAGACTTGGAACTGCAGATTTTTCTGGTCAAAAATGCAAAATAAAGAGTCTGCCTTCTAGGTCTATATTAAGTTCAAAGTTATTAAGCAGTGACAGTTGAATTTACAAGGTTTTGTAGATGATTTTAGGAAAAGAAGCAAAAATTAAATTTAAGAACAATTAAAACAACAATTTAGTACAAATTAACCAATTTTTGTTGTTGTTTTTTCTGGGTTTTGTTAAATAAGTCTCAATTTAAACAGCAAAAAAGCATTCCATAAATGAAGCAGAATACAAAAAAAGGTACTACATGAAACCACAAGTTCTTGTTTTAGACCACTTGCTTTTTAAAAAAATAACACTAATGCATTTTACTTTCAAAACTGTCCTGCTTATCTGTGCTTCCTTCTGAACTTCCTAATATTCTTTTTTGTGTATTTTTTTAAATATTGCTGTTGCCTTAAAATAAAATCATTGAGGGGCAGCTAGATGGTACAGCGAATAGAGCACCAGCCCTGGAGTCAGGAGGAATTGAGTACAAATCCAACTTCAGACACTTGAGACACTTATTAGCCTTGGGACTTTGGGCAAGTCACTTAACCCCAATTGCCCTCCAAAGAAAGCAAAAAAAGAATCATTGTTACTAACTCTTCTTCCCCTCCCTTCCCCTCTCCCCTCCCCTCATTAAAATATGAGAGAAAACCCTTGTAATAAATAAGTAAAGTCAAGCAAAATGAATCCACATTGACCATGTCCTAAAATGTATGTTTTTCATCTCTCTGCCAGGAGATGGCTAACACGCTTCATCAAAAGTCTTCTGGATTTTCTTTACAATGTTGCTATCCTATAAATTGTTCTGGGTCTACTCAATTCATCCTGTATCAGTTCAAATTACCCAGCAATCCAACACCCCCTTAGATAGTAACTCTTCTCTTCCCAGCCTATTAGTGCCCCCAAGAATCATTAAGGTTCATTTTTCTTTTGCTTACAGCTATTCCCTCCCTTTTAACAATCTCTATCTCTTAATTCCTTCTTCCCATACACTTACTTTAACACTATGTGTAATGTGTTCAATTCTCCTTTGTCTATTTCAGATGAGTGAAGCTCACTCCCTCCCATCCCTTTCTCCATGTTTTTATACACTTTTTCTCATACACCTCAAGTACGATAAACTGCATGTTTCTCACCTTTCAGAAAGAATGGAACTTTTATTCTCCCATCTCTTTCCCCTTTTGAAATCCTTGAAACATAACTAATTCCTTCCATACACATCCCCCAAGATCTCTGTTGTATTTTTTTTAATTTAACTCCTTCAGCCCCCCTTGAAGATATCAAGGTTTGTAAGCGTCATTTGTTTCTTCTCTATTAGAATGTTAGCACTACATCATCATGCAACACCTTCCAATTTTTCAAATAAATACCATTCTAGAGTTCTCTGAACTCTTGTATTTGTATTTAAAAGTCCTTTCTTAGCTCTAGTCTATTCATAAACATTCTTCAAAATGTATTTCATTAAAGGTCCATTTTCCCCTATAGTAATATATTCAATTTTGCAAGATAATTTATTATTGGTTGTAAGACTATGTATTTTACCCAAATTGATATGCGTAGAGAGAAATTTGAGTCAGCAAGACTAATTAGGAGGCTATTGTAATAGAATAGGTTAGACCTGGTAAGTGCCTGAAATAGGCTAGCATATATGTGAATAGGGAAGAGGGAATAGATGCAAAAGATGTTGTAATGATTTAAAAAACAATATTTAGCGACTGGTTGAATATGTGGGGTCCTGGAGAGTTAGAAGTTGAGAGTGACACCAAATTTAAGAATTTTGATGGCTAGAAGAATGGTGGCTGGGGCAGCTAGGTAGCACAGTGAATAGAGCAGGAGGACCTGAGTTCAAATCCAGCCTCAGACTCTTAACACTTACTAGCCATGTGACCTTGGGCAAGTCACTTAACCCCAATTGCCCTCCAAAAAGAAAAAAAAAGAATGGTGTCTTCCCAAACAGAAATATGAAAGTTTAGAAGATAGCACAATATGGGAGAAAAGATAATAAAGAGTTTGGGTTGAATTTTTTGACATGTTGAGTGTGGGATAGCCATGGGTTATCTAATTCAAAGTATCCAATAAACAGTTAGTAAGGTGGAAATAGATTGTAAAAGAGTCTCATGCTGGATTTAGAGATCTGGGAGTCATCAGCACAAAGATGAAAAAAAAGAGAGTATAAGAGTGTATCAAGAGAAGAAGGACCAGGGCAGAATCTTATCTTTATTTATTTATGTTCCATTGTTGACTTTTGTCTTTATACCACACATTTTCTCAATGGTCCCTCCAAACTAACTAACTCTCTCTCTCTCTCTCTCTCTCTCTCTCTCTCTCTCTCTCTCTCTCTCTCTCTCTCTTTCCCTCTCTGCCCCCCTCCTCTCCATCTCTCTCTCTCTTTCCCTTCCCCCTCTCTCTTTCTCTCTTTATCTCTCTCTCCCTCTCCTTTGTAATGAATAAAAACAACTGAACAAAACCAAATAACAATATATGAATCTGATACCAATCTGCACCTCTAGCCCACTCATCTCTACTGAGAGGAGAGGGGAACGTATTTCATTATCTATCCTCAGGGACCAGGACCATACAGTTAATTCTTAAACCGGGTAGGGAAGAGAATCATTTACTAAATGTCTGCTATGTGCCAGGCATTGTGCTAAGCACTTTGACAAATATTATCTCATTTGATATTTATAATGTGGCTAACTCAAGGATGTATATATTCAAGTAATTAGGCTTATCTCAGTTCAAGAAATCAATCTCTCACTCACATAGAGGAGTAGTACCAGGAGGAGGAGAAGCATTATATTATATATTGAAAGTTTGTATACAAATAAATTATGGTTGTGAGTGTGATGTCTGAAATTTTTGCTTGTGCATAACAAGGAGCACAATGTGATCATACCTCATTACTTTTAGAAATTGAACCAATAAATGCATATGGTTCCCCTAAACATAAAATGTTAACATCATTTTCAATTAACAAATTTTTTAAGTTCAGTATCACAGAATACAAGGAGCCTTGAAGATCATCTAACCCTACACCATTTGACATTCCTTTTGTCACATTTTATAGAAAATAACAGTTCTTATTTCTCTATTATACTTTAATGTATTTATAAAATGTTTTCCTCCTAACAACCCTGTGAAGCAGGCAATGTATTGTTTCCATTTAACAGAACAAAACAAAGCCAGACATTGAGTCACAGAGCTCACAAGGGTCACGGCTAGGACTAGGATCAAGGTGAGGTCTCCTGACTCCTGGTGCAGGGTTTTCTACCTGACTATGCAGTCATGATGGTGGATCGCTTATGGTGGTCATTTTCTTTCTTTCAGATATTTATTTTCAGGTAGAAGTTTGATAATCTTATTTTTAGTCCATTTCAATTTCTTGGACTTTCTCCAGACATTGAACTGTAGGTTCTCTGCTCTTCTCTTTTATTATTTGACTTGCTAATGCTCTCCATGCTTACATAACCCATACAACATACTTATTTGATTTGTACAATTCTTAGAGTGTTAAGAGTGGCCTCCTGGCATAGTAAATGAGAAGAAAACCAGTGCTGGAGTCAGGAAGACCAATGGTCTGATACACTCTCATTACATGGTTCTGGGAAAGTCACTTAGTGTCCTCAGACAACCCCCTGAGAATAAGAATTATGAAGCAGGTGCCAATGTCCACTGGTAGAAAGTTTCTTCATCTAGACTTCCTTACACTAGGGCAGCTAGGTGGTGCAGTGAATAAAGCACCAGCCCTGGAGTCGGGAGAACCTGAGTTCAAATCTGGCCTCAGCCACTTGACACACTTACTAGCCATGTGACTTTGGGCAAGTCACTTAACCCCAACTGACTTCCAAAAAAAAAAAAGTTCCTTACACCAGTGAAATCTCATGCCATAAACCAAAAAAGGGGGAAGAGGAGAAGCAGCATGGTGTAGAGGAGGGAATGCTAGCATGAAAGACCATGTCTGAATCTCATCTCTGCTAGTTACTAGATGTGTAATACTGGAGAAGTTTCTTACTTTTTCTGAGTCTTAGCTTCCCTATCTGTAAAATGGTGGTATTAGTACCTAACTCACAGGGTTGTTGGGAGGATTACATGAGATAATCAGGTTAAAGATCTAAAAAGTTCTCTAGTTTAACCCAACATTTTACAGATGAGGAAACTGAGGCCAAGAGGGCGTAATCAAATTGTCTAAGATCACACAGGTTTGTAAGGGACAATGCTAGGATCTGATCCCAGGTATCCTGAATTCAAATTCAGATAATAAATGCAAATGTTTTGCATACTTCTAATGTGTTACATGAGAGGCAATGTGGAAGAATAGGTAGAGAAATGACCTTAGAGTTCAGAAGACCCAGATGGATAGAGGCTGTTTAGATATTATAATTCCTAAGTATCTTTTCAAACTAAAACATAATAATGGCATGATAGAGTGTGAGAATGCTTACTTTGGAGTCAGTCTAAGAATCAGCCAATTAGCAGCCAAGAATATTTATTAAATGTCAACTATGTGCCAGGCACCATGCTAAGTGTTGGGAATTCAAAGAATAATATAGTCCCCTTTCTTTTTTTTCCTTTTTAGAGGGCAGTTGGGGTTAAGTGACTTGCCCAAGGTCACCCAACTAGTTTTTGTGTTAAGTGTCTGAGGCTGGATTTGAACTCAGGTCCTCCTGACTCCAGGGCCAGTGTTCTATTAACTGCACCACCTAGCCACCCCTACAGTCCCCTTTCTTAAGGAGTTCATTCTAATATGGGCACAACAGGAAAATATATTTGAAAAATAAGATGTTTACAGGAAAAATTGGAGATAGTCAACAGAGAAAAGGTTAGGGGGATTTGCAAAGGCTTCTTGAAGAAGGTGGGACTTTAGCTGGGACTTGAAAGAACTCAGAGAAGCCAAGAGGTAGAGATTAGGAGGAAAAGAGCTTCAGGAATGGGAAATAGCCAGTGAAATGCCCAGAGTAGGAAGATGGAGTTTTTCATAGAGTTCAGTGTAATTGGATCACACTGCATTGGGAGTGGGGGTGTGGGGTATGGGGAAGGGTGAAAGATATAGGATGACTAGAAAGGTACGAAGGGACCAAGTTATGGAGACCTTTATGGATCAAACAAAGGGTTTTAAATTTGATCCTGGGAGTAATAAGGAGCCACTGGAGTTGATTGAAAGGAGTGGGAGGTGACATGGTCAGACATACACTTTAGGAAGATCCAACTAAGAAGTCAACTAAATAGGAGATGGAGTGGAGCATAGTTCTATCAAGTATGTGACCTTGGGCAAATCAATTCACCTTGGTCAGCCACATTTTCCTTTTCCTGTAAAGAAAGGGTATACTATATAACTTCTATGTTTTTTTAAACATCTGAATCAATTCTATTTGCAAAATAATTATTTCTTCTAAACTTGATTGACATATTTAAATAGACATATATAGTCTGCCTCTGTGTGTGTGTGTGTGTGTGTGTGTGTGTGTGTGTATAAAATCAGTCAATGGAAATATATAATTTCCTACATTGTTGACTGATTGATATAAAAGTATGATGTGGGATTTAATAACACAAATAGAAAATAACATCACATCCAGAGGGAGCTTAGTGAGGTTTAAAAGTTGTTCTCCATAGTTTATTACAATACCACCACCTTGTGGATATTTGTATTATCACTCAACACTCAGGCTCTTCATTTGCATACAATTTTGAATGCTTTCTAGGAAGCTTTGCTTTTTGTGTTGCATTGTGCCCACTTTACAGATTGCTAATCATAACAACTGCCCGTGCAGGAATCAGTACTGTCAACAGGATTATCAAGCAAAAGAAATAGCAGCTTTGTTTCAATTCATTCTGTCTAAACTGGCAAATTCAGGTGGATATTTGAGAATCAATCTTATAAAATTGATCAATGTTGATAACACAACTAAATCATTAAGGCCCCAAACCCTCTTAGTGGGTAGTGAAAACGTTTTTTTTTTTCCATAGTAGTAAATATGTTTTCCAGTGTTATCTCCAAAAGGCTTGACTAACAAACTCTGTAATATACTAAAAGAGGACATATGTAAGAGATGAAATAGAGGTAGAAATGACAAGATTTGGTGACTGGATATGTATGTAGGGGAGTAAGGAGAAGTAATCACGGATAATTCTAAAGCTGCCAATTTGGGTGACTCAAATTATGGTAGTGCATTTATTAAGTATATACTATGTGCCAGACAGTGTGCTAAATGCTGGGAACACCAAGAAAGGCAAAAACTATCCCCTCCTCTCAAGTAATTCATAATCTAATGAGGAAGACAACATGAAAGCAACCATGTGCAGATAAGAGATAGATAGGCAGAAGACAGACAGACAGATAGATAGATAAATGGACAGATGGACAGATAGATCGGTAGATAAATATATAAATAGATGATAGACATGATAAGTAAAAACATATATAGATATGATAGGTAGATAGACATGGATATAAGGACACACATATGTATGTATATTAAGGATAAATTGAGGATGATCAATAGAGGGAAAACACTGGCATTATTGGGGATCAGGAAATGTTTTTCATAGAAGATGAGATTTTAGCGGGGACTTAAAGGATGCCAAAGAAGTCACAAGGCAGAGATGAGAAGGGAGAGCATTCCAGGCATGGGGGACAGCCAGGGAAAATGCTCAGAGTCTGGAGATGGAGTGTCACGTGCAAGGAATAGAAAAGAGACCAGTGTCATTAGACTACAGAGTATGTGAATGGGAATAAGGTGTAAGAAGACTGGAAAGCAAGGTAGGGATCTGGTTATAAAGGGCTTTGAATGCCAAACAGAGGGTTTTATATTTTCTCCTGGAAGTGATAGGAAGCCACTAGACTTTAATGAATGGGAGGGAGGTGTGACATAGTCAGATCTGTATATTAGAAGATTAATTTGACAACTGAGTGAAAGATGGACTGGATTAGGAAGGGAGTTAAGGCAGGGAGACTTGGGTAAGTTATTGCAATAGTGCAAGTATCAGGTGAGAAGGAAGGGCACCAGAGCCGGAACAGCAGTAGAGCAGAGAAGGAAGTATGTGTGTAACATCGTTTCTCATTCTGTTCTCCCCGACCATGACCTCCCTACTAGTCAGTAGAGGAAGTTTATAAGTAGCCAGTATAAAGTAGCAATAGCAGGAAATAAGATTGCAAAGGGGAACCCAGAGGTCACATTCAAACCAAACCAAAGATCAAAGGAGCATAACTTACAAATTGTATCACATAGTAAACAAAAATCACACCCTGGTTATATGTACTGAAGCAGGGGAATCCATCTAGACTTTGCTGTCAGAGATTTTTGGTCCTGTGATATATAAATATCAGACAAGTTCCAGATATCTGTAGTTAGAACAACAGAAGACTAAATGTTACTGGTAACTTTGAGATTATGTGGATATGTCAACTTTAAAATTTTACCAACAAATTTAACATGATTTGGATATGTGGATGAACTTCTTTGTAATTCAGTAAAAAAAAGGGGGGGGGGAATTTAATTGGGAATGGCACTGAATGTCTAAATTATTTGGGGTAAAATTGTCTTTTTATTGTATTGGCCCCACCTACTCATGAATAATTAATATTTCTCCGATTATTTAAAGCTGATTTTATTTGTACAAAAAGTTTTTATAATTTTGTTTATATAGTTCCTAGGTTTGTTGTGACAGGTGTACTCCCAGGTATTTTATGCTGTCTAGAGTTATTTCAAATGGGGTATTTTTTACTATCTCTTCTTGCAGACTTTTTGCGATATATAGGAAGAGAAGAGAGCGGGGCAATGAATAGCAATTTTTTAAAACCTAGAAAAAGAAGAAATTTTAGATCCCCAATTAAATGGCAAAATAGAAATCCTGAAAATCAAAAGAGAAATTAATAAAATTGAAAGTAAAAATTGAATTAATAAATAAATAAAACAAGGAACTAGTTTTATGAACAAAACAATAAAATATATAAATATTTTGTTAATTTTATTTTTTAAAAAGAAGAAGAATATCAAATTACTGGGATCAAAAATGAAAAAAGTGAATGGACCACCAATGAAGATGAAATTAAGGCAATTGTTAGAAGTTATTTTGCCCAACTAGATGCCAAGAAGACTGCCAATCTAAGTGAATTTGATAAATATTTACAAAAATACAAATGGCCCAGATGAACAGATGGGAAAATAGAATGCTTAAATAATCCTATCTTAGAAAAATAAATTGAACAAGATATAAATGAGCTCTCTCAGAAAAAAATTCTCAGAGCCAACTGAATTTACTAGTGATTTACAAGTGAATTCTGCCAAACATGTAAAGAGCAATTCATTTTAATAATATAGAAAAAAAAATTTTAAGGTAAAGGAATCATACTATACTTGTTCTATGACACAAATATCTAAACCAAGGAGAGCAAAAACAGAAAAAGAAAGCTAAAGACCAATTTCCCTAATGAATATTTATTCAAAAAATTTTAATTAAATACTAACAGGGAGATTATAGCAAGAGGCCACAAAATCATATACTATTATCAGATGAGATACACGCCAGTGATGCAGAACTCATTCAATAATAGGAAAATCAATTCATATCTCAATAGATGCAGAAACAGAATTTGACAAAAAAAAAACCAGCACTCATTCCTATTAAAAAGCATGAATTATAATATTGATAAATTAGAAGCCTTCCCAATAAGATCAGGAATGAAGCAAGGATGTCCATTATCACCACTATTATTCAATATATTACTAGATATGCTAGCTATTATAATAAGAGAAGAAAAAATATTGAAGGAATAAGAATAGGCAATGAGGAAATAAAACTATCACTCTTTGCAGAAGATATGATTGTATACTTAAAGAATCAACTAAAAAGTTGTTGAAACAATTAACAACTTCAGCAAAGTTTTAGAATGTAAAATAAATCAATGTGTATCATCAGAATTTCTAAATATTACCAACAAAACCCAGCAGGAAGTCATAGAGAAAGAAATTCCACTTAAATTAACTGCAGACAATATATGATATTTGGGGGTATACCTGCCAAGACAAACCCAGCAACTAGGTGAACACAATTACAAAACACTTTTCACACAAAGACAGATCTAAATAATTGGAAAAATGTTAATTGCTCACAGATAGGCAGAGCCAATATAAAAAAATGACAATTCTACCGAAATTAATCTACTTATTCAGTGCCATACCTATTAAACTACCAAAGAATCATTTTATAGAACTAGAAAAAAAAACCTGCAAAATCTGGAAGAATAAAAGGTGAAAAATATCAAAGGAATCAGTGAAACAAAATGTGAAGGAAGGTGACTGGGCAGTACCAGCTTCCTAACTATAATAAAAAGTTGTAATCACCAAAAACTGTTTGGTAGTGGATAAGAAATAGAGTGGTAGATCAGTGGAATAGCTTAGGTATAAAAATCTGTTGTTGTTCAGTCATTTCAGTCATTTCCAGCTCTTCATGATCCCATTTGGGGTACTGGAGGAGTTTGTCATTTCCTTCTCCAGCTAATTTTACAGATGAGGAAACTGAGACTAAGTGACTTACCCAAGTCACTTACCCAAGGTCACAGAGTTAGTAAGTGTCAAACACTGAACTCAGGAAGATGAGTTTTCTTGATTTCAGGACTGATGCTTATTCTACTATGCCACCTCACTGCTCCAAAATGGTAACTGCTAGCTTTATCAATAAATTAAACATTCTTAGAACTTTGTTGTCTCATTTTACCTTAATTTCAACCACAACAAGAAGAAAAGCTATTGAGTAGATAAAACATTGATATCAAATACAAATGATAAAAGTTTGATATCTGAGACACATAGGTAATTGACAAAAATATTTAGCAACAGGGGTCATTCTCCAATAAATGATGAGTAGAAGGATGTGAGCAAATGGTTTTAAAAAGAATTACAAGCTATAAATGCACATCTAAAACATGCTACAAAATCATTAATAATAAAATGAAATTAAATTTGCACAACTCTGAGGTTTCGCCTCATATTCTGCAGACTGGTAAAGATAAGAAAAAACAAGAAAAATTGAAGGTAAGATAGAAACACTAATACATTGTTCATGAAGTTATGAATTGCTTCAATTGTTCTATTGAGCAATTTTGAATTATGTAAACAATGACTAAACTATCTTCATCATTTGACTCTGTAATCCCACTACTTGGGAAATCAAAGACAGTAAAAATGTCCAATAGATTCCAAGATATTAATAACAATATTCTTTGTCATAATAAAAAAAACTGGAAACTAAGTGGTTTGGGAGTGGTTTTAAAAAATAGCGTGGTATATGAATACGTTGTAACAAGAGGGATTTCATTAAGTAAGTCTCTTGGAGAGTTCTTAAATACATTTTCCTGGACAAAGTGCCAAATGGTCCAGACTTGCCAAAATAAATGTTTTCAGTATCAACTAAAGGAGAAAAAGGTCTAAATCCTAACATAATAACTGTATAATGTATAGCCCTAGGTATTTATTTGAGGAACTTAAATGATGAATTAAGGGACTCAGAGAAAGAGAAGGGCTAAACAAAATGCAGTTTTCTGTTCTTCCTGATCATTTGTGACAGTCTTTACAAGTAATTCCAGATTTTCAAACACTTTGGCTGAGGCCACATTGGTTATTTTCTTCCAACACCATTTATTCCCAACCAGTCTGTACCCTTGCAAATCATCAACATTTCCAAGGTAGATAGTTGGTATAATTTTAAAGACTAATGAATTCTGAAAGAATTTGGACAAGAAAATAGAAAACAAAATAAACACACAACTCAACAATAGACAACAAAATATGACTTGCATAAACAGGATTTTATTATGACTAGTTACATTTTAAAATATAAGAAAAAAGCTAGGGGTGTGGTCAAAATGGAGGATTAGAGGCAATTACCACCCAGTTGAACTCTCCCAAGATTTTCCTCCAAACAACTTTAAAATACCTCTTCCTAAAATTTGGGAGTGGCAGATTCAACAAAAGATTAGAATGAGATATTTTTTCTAGTCTAAGACAATTTAGGATATCAACAAGAGAAATCTGTAACACCAGGGTGGGAGTCAGTCCAGAGTGTGGCAGAAGCAACAGCTTTGGGCCTTGGAGGTTGCTGCAACAGTGGCAGCAGCTTCTGAAGCTCACAATCCAGAGACTGTAAGGGGATCAGGAAAATGGTCATAAAAAGATTACAGGGGACCCTCTGCTGAAACTGAGCACAGCAGGTGCTAATTGGCATTTCTACTATCCATATACAGTTCTGGGTTGTAGTTCCAGGGCAGTGAGGAGCACTTGTAATGAGTCAAAAGGGAGCAGGGGCCCTGGTCCTAGTTCCAAGGCAGAGAGGAACACTGGTATTCAAGGTTGCAGGAGAGCAGGGGACATGTGCACAGTTCCAGGGCTAAGAGGAGTGTTAATACTTGCAGTTGCAGTGTAAAAACCAAAGTGCACACCAGGAGAACAGTGACCATGCCTCTCCTTGAATCACAAAACCTTGAAACCACAGAATACTTGCAGATCCCCAGAACTACCTCTGAAAACAGTAGCACAAAAAGCCTGAAGCTTGGAACAGCACCTCCCCACTCCTACATGAGCAAAGCCCCACTTCAACATAATGTTCAAAGTGATTAAATAAACTGGAAAAATAAGCAAGCAACAACAACATCAAAACTTAACCATAAAAAAGTTACTATGATGGCAGGGAGGCCCAAGACGTAAACTCAAATAAAAAAATAATATGAAAACAACTACAAGCAAAACTTCAAAGAAAAATGGTAATTGGACCCAAACCCAGCAAGAATTCCTGGAAGAGTTAAAGAAAAAGATGAGTGTTAGAGGAAAAATTGGGAAAAGAAATTAGAATGGTGCAAGAAAAATTATGAAAGACAAATTAACAGCTTGATAGAAGAGGCAGAAAAATACTGAAGAAAGTAATACCTTAAAAAAACAACGTGGACTAATGTTAAAAGGGGCACAAAAATTTACTGGTGAAAAGAATTCCTTTAAAAAATTGGTCAAATGGAAAAGGAGATACAAGAATTCACTGAAGAAAATAATTCCCTAAAAATTGGAACTGGGTAAGTGGAAGATAAGTGACTCTATGAAGAAACAATCAAACAAAGTAAAAAGAATGAAAAATGTAGAATAAAGTGTAAAATATATCATCAGAAAAAGATCTTGGGGGTAAAGCAGAAATCAAAAGATCCTACTGATTATCTCCTGAAAGAGATCCCAAAATGAAAACTTGTAGGTATCCTATACCCCAATTCCAGAGCACCGAGGTCAAAGAAAAAATACTTCAAGCAGCCAGAAAGAAACAATTCACATACCATGGAGCCACAATCAGGATCATATGACATAGATTAAGGGAGGCCATAGTCAGAAGTAAAACAAACTTTTGAGGAGGGACAGGATAAAGAGAGAAGGGTAAACAGAAGAAAAGATGATATACAATTAGTGGTTATGACTGAATGCGGACAAGATGAGCTCAAGCAGAAAGCAGAAGCAGAAAGCAGAATGGATTAGAAATGAAAATCTAATAATAAGTTGTCTACAAGAGATATTCTCGAAACAGAAAGACACACACAGAAATAAAATAAAGAACTGGAATAGAATCTAAGTTTTAGCTGAAGCAAAAAGAAAGAAAGAAAGAAAGAAAGAGAATAAAAAGAAAATCATGGGTAGCAATCATGATCTCAGACAAAGCAAAAGCAAAAATATAGATTTAGTTAAAAGAGATAATTAGGGAAACTACATTTTGCTGAAAGGTACCAGAGATAATGAATTAAAATTAAAAATTTTAAAGGGCAAATTTCTCTGGTAAAGGCCTCATTTCTCAAATATATAGGGAACTTAGTCAAAATAAAAACCATTCCTCAACTAATAAATGGTCAAAAGATATGAACAGTCAATTTTCAGAAGATAGCAAAGCTATCTATAATCAATGAAAAAATCTTTATATCACTATTGATTAGAGAAAGGCAAATTAAAACAATTCTATGTTTCCTCACACCTATCAGAAATGACAAATAGGGGCAGCTAAGTGGCGCAGTGAGTAGAGTGTCAGCCCTGGAGTCAGAAGGTCCTGAGTTCAGATTCGGCCTCAGACACTTAACACACACACAAATAAAAACCTAGCCTGTAGCCTTGGGCAAGTTACTTAACCCCAATTGCCCTCAAAAAAAAAAAACCCAGAAATGACAAATACTGGAGAGAATGAGGGAAAATTGGTAAATTAATAAACTGTTAGAGGAATTGTGGGCTGTAAAACAATTTGGAACTATGCTGAAAGAGCTATAAAACTGTGCATGCCATTTGATCCAACAATAGCACTACTAAGAAGGAAAAGGACCTATAAGCATAAAAATATTTCTAGCAGTTCTTTATGTGGTGGCAAAAAATTGAAAATTGAAGAGATGCTCAATAATTGAGGAATCTCTGAACAAATTGTTATATATGTGTAACGGAGTTACATATGTGTAATGGACTGTGACAGAGTACTATGATGCTATAAGAAATGATGAGGGGTATGGCTTTAGGGAAAAAATAAAGCAATACCTATATCAACTGATGCAAGGTGAAATGAAAAGAACTGAGAGATCATTATGCACAGTAATAGCAATGCTGTAATGATGAACTGTGAAAGACTTGGCTATTATGATCAATATAGTGATCTAAGACAATTTCAAAGGAGTTATGATAATATTACCCACCTCCAGAGAGAAAAGTGATGAACTCTGAGTGCACATTGAAGTGTAATTTTCTCACTCTCTTTACTTTTCTTGATTTTCTGCAATATAGCTAATATGGAAATGTTTTGCATTATTTCACATGTATAATTAATATCATTTTGCTTGATTTCTCAGTGAATGAGACAGAGAAAATGAGAGAGGGAGGGAGAAAATTTAGAACTCAAAATTTAAAAAGAAAAATATGTTTAAAATAAGTAAATAGGTGCGGCTAGGTGGTGCAGTGAGTAGAGCGTTGGCCCTGGAGTCAGAAGGACCTGAGTTCAGATCCGGCCTCAGACACTTAACACACACACAAATAAAAAAAACCTAGCCGTGTGACCTTGGGCAAGTTACTTAACCCCAATTGCCCTCCAAAAAGCCAAAAAAAAAAAAGTAAATAATATTTTTAATAGAAGTAAAAAGTTTAATTTGGTTGGTTCCTTTAATCATCAGAGAGAGAGAGAGAGAGAGAGAGAGAGAGATTTTATTATCTCTCCATAAAACTTCCACATTGCAAGGACCCAATTTGTGCAAAATAGGTGTCCTCTATTCTTTGCTTGTACAATTGATTGGGAGGACCTGAATATAGAACTTTGTGTTTATCTTACACATTGTCAGAAATACAAGCATGCATAGTGCTAATGGGAAGTGATCTGCTTAGTATTTTGAATGATCAGTCTTCAGTGTCTCTGTTCCTCTAAATGGAAATAAATTAAAGAAAATGTCCCCTTTTTGTTTCACTAGAAATAACAGCACTGATTGCTCAAAATGGGATTGAAAAATCCACATCCAAAGATAGTTATATTTTCAGATTCAATATTGTATATATTTTTTAAAATTCTTTATAGTTGTTTAGTGAAAAATGAGGACAAGATGATCCCATTATTGGCTGGGTTCAGTGATCCCCATGATGGTAGTACAATTTCAGATAAGCTCTTAATTGCACATGCCTGTTTTTTTAGGGATTAAGCTATTTAATATCACAATTCTGTTATTTGATATTACTTATAATGATAATATAATGGAAAAAACCAGAAACAAAATAAAACAAATCGCAGAAAACTGGAATTGATTTTGACCTTCAAATTTTAATAAATCAGGAGATAGATACTATTTTAAATTCAATTTTATTTTCAGTTCTGCATTGTCTCTTTCCCATCTACCTAGCACCCATTGAGAATGGAAGAAAACAAAAACCTCTGTTACAGACATGAAAAGTCAAATAATAACAAAATTCTCATATTTGTCATATTAAAAATGATTTTCAATTTGTATTTGTCCATCACCTCTCTATTGGGAGGTGAGCAGCATGTTCCACCATAAGTCCTCCAGAATAGCAACTGATCATTTATTAATCAGGATTCCTAATTAAGTCTTTCAAAGTTATCTTTACAATAGTGCTGTTATTGTAAAAATTATTTTCGTGATCTGCTTGTTTCATTTTTCAATAGTCCATACATATTTTTCCAGGCTTATCTGAAACTATTCCCTTCATCACTTCTTATAACAAAATAGTATTATACCTCAATTATATACCATAACTTGTTCAGTCATTCCCAAATTGATGGGCAACAATAGCCAGTTTAAGGTGGAGATCTAGACCTTAGAAGAGAGGTCAGAATTATAAATGGAGATTTGGAGGTTGTCTATACAAAGGTGGCAGTTAAAATCATGAGAATGAATTAGATTACCAAGTGAGAGTATGAAGAGGGAAGAGGTCCCAGGGGAGATCCATCAAGGACAGATGAAGCTTACCAGGAGTTGTCAGAGAGGTGAGATATCCAAGACTAGAGCCATTACTATGGCAGAGCAACTAGGACTTTGCAACAGTGCACCAAACCAATTTGCATTAATAACAGTGATACATCTGAGTTTTGCATTCAGTTAATTAGTTAAAATGGAAAGCTACCAAATAATAAACCATATTCTGGGCAAGCTCTTTGTCCTAACTAGTCTTTGGGGAAAAGTTGCATGTATATATCGTGCTTAAACCTCTTTCCTCCAGTCTAGCAGACAATTACATTCCTAAAGCCCAAGACTGACCATGTCATTTGCCCTACTCAAAAAACCCCAAAGGTGCCCTCTTATCTCTGTGACAAAATAGACACTTCATTTTGGCCTTTAATAATCTAATATGGGTTTACTTATCTCTCTAGGCATACTACATATTACTGTCCTCTACACACTCTACATTCCACTCAAATTGACCAGATTCCTCAGACACAATATTCCACATCCCAGACATGATAGGAGACATCTACCAATGACCACTGCTATGTGGTCTGAACTAGCTCTCTTCAAAATGTATTGAAATGATTTTTGAAACTTGATTAGTTCAGGGGCTAGGGCTTTTTTAATGTGGTCTCTTAGTAACCTGAAACCCACTCCCCTTCAAAAAAAAAAAAGCCACAAGGGGACCAGGAGGGCCTGGAGGCTCTGGAATGCAAATGAAGCAGGAAGCTCTAGTCTGTTACATCAACTTGAGATGTCCTTTCTGGATGTACCTGGAGAAAATACTTCCTCTTACTAATCCCCATTTTATTACCTATTATATGTTCTATGATTATAATTTCATTCTAATCTCAGATCTAAACTGGCAAAGGGGTGGCCTCTGAGCCAATCAGCTCAAATGCCATCTCCTACCTGATGCCTTTCCTGATCTTTCTCAAACACTATTGTACATGCCGCCCACCCCCCACCCCCATTACTTTGTATTTCCTTTTATATGAGAGTTTGCTGTTTGTTTGGATCTTGGTATTCTCAGAGCACATCACCAGGTGCTTAATAAATGTCCACTGATTATTTTGAATACCAAGTAAGAAATTATGGGTATGAGGTGGGCATATTTATGTGAATTGACAAAAAGTGAGATAAGGAAAACTACATAAAACCAACACATACAGTAACTATGAGATAAATGATCACTAGAAAGGAAGCCAAATTGTGAGCAATTAAAAATAAAAATACCAATGATGTTCCTGAAGAGCAAATAACAAAATAGATTCCTCCTCTAGGCAAAAAACTGACAGACTACAAGGGCAGAGTGTTGTATACAACACCATCAAATGTGGTTATTTGTATCAATTAATTTTGCTTAACTGCCTTACAAAGAAGTTCATTCTGGGGTGGAGATGTGTGCTTCAACATGAGGGGTAGGAAGGATATACACAAATGATATACACAAATTTAAGTCCAAAAACCATAAATAAAACTTTTTTTAAAAATTTAATTGACATATCCCTGACTCACAGAGAAACAATTAATGGTTTTAAGAAAGTATATTATGTATTCAAACAAGTATATAGATGCACGTGATGATTCTAGAAGTAAGAGAAGGAGGAAAAGAATGAGGACATATAACATAGTAAAGCCAAAACTAGGGAGGTTGGGTTGTTGGGTTGTGTCCGTTATGTCTGATTCTTTGTAACCCCATTTTGAGTTTTCTTGGTAAAGATACTGGAGTAGTTTGCTGTTTCCTTCTTCAGCTCATTTTACAGATGAGGTGACAGAGGTAAACAGAGTTGAGTGACTCACACAGCTAGTAAGTGTGTATGAGACCAGATTTAAACTCAAGTCTTCCTGACTTCAGGTCCAGCACTCTATCCTCTGCTTCACCTAGCTGCCCCCATAATTAAGATGGAGATAACTGAAATTTTGCTTACATTTCCCTCACCCAGCATCGGGTCATCTCCCTGTAGGGTCTGACCACCATGAAGTCCTCCCTTTCTGGGTCTGATGGGGTACTTGGGATGTATATATGTTTGTAACATCAATCTATGTAACATCAGTCTGTAATATCAGTTTGTAACATCAGTTTGTAAGTGGGGTGCTTTGGGATCTATGTCTGTAAAATCAATTTGTAAAAGCAGTCTGTAAAATCACATTTCCACCCCCCCCCCAGCCTCAGAGCATTAACTCTGCCCCTCCCCCCTTCCAGCACTCTGCCCAGCAACAACTCATGAACTGTTTATCTCTGCTTGAAACAATAGGCTACCTATGAATCCTTCACTAAACTATCTATAAATATTTTTAGCTTAGGCAAATGTTATTTCCCTTAGAGTGGCCAGCTGCACCATAAATTCTTCAGTACCCTATCTATAGGGTAACTCCTTAGCCAATTATACCCATACTGTGTCTCTGATTGCCTTGGTTCCCAACATCTATCTTTGTCAAGCTTGATATTGATGGGTGGCAGACTGGGCACCCCTTAGTGGCCATGACCAAGGATTGACTTTAGTGACGTGTCAGGCCTAAAACCACACCTCCAGGTAGCCCCCCTTGGGCTATTTCCCAGTGAATCATGGGCAATAAGACTGCACAGTTGATATTAAAAATGCATGGTCCTTTAAGCACTGACCACTCCTTAATTCCTCCCTGATTCCACCCTTACTCACCTAGTTAGCATAATTGGCACCTGATCTACTGTCTTGACTCCTTAAAACTATACCTGAGATTTCTGTAAGTTTGCAGGTTCCATAAGAATCCTTGCCTGCTGTGCTGTACAGTGTAACAATAAACTACAATCTCAGCTTCCAAGTTTGCTTGAGCCTGGTGAATTCTTTCCAGACTGAATTGCAGGGTTTCTGGTCACTGAGAGTGATCAGGGTCCCTGGTAGAACCTATTCCCCTTCCCTATCCTTATCACCTTTCCCTCATCAGGTCCTCTTTCTCTCATGCTACTCCTACCCTATGTTTCACTTCTCCCATCCTACTCCCAGGGATTGAGAGGTCAGTCATTAGAGAAAGCATACCAGGCCATTATATTTCAAGAAATCATAAAAGAAAATTGTTCAGATATGTTAGAACAAGATGGCAAAAAATAAAAATGGAAGAATCTACAAATCACTTCCTGAAAGAAATTACAGAATAAAAATTCCCAGGAACTTCATTTAAGAGCCAGAGTTTGGAATACTGGCTAGGTATGATATTTAAAAAAAAAAACAGAAAGAAAGAGTTCAAACACTAAGGAACTATAGTCAGGATCCCATATGATTTAGTAGCTACTACAGAGTCAAGAGGTCAGGATATGATATTCCAAAATTCAAATAATATAGACTTAAAACCAATAATAACTCACTCAGCAAAATTGAATAGAATCCTACAGAGGAAATAAACAAACCTTCAATGAACAGAAAATTTCCAGACTTTCATGATGAAAAGCCCAGAGCTGAGTAGAAAATTTGAAATATAAACACAGAAATCAAGAGAAGTTAAAAAACAAATGAGCAATGAGAAGGTACTAACAAAGATAAAGTATTTGTGCTCTAATAGGAAAATATGATACAAGGATCCCCTCAAAACTTTGGCATTGGTTAGACAGAATGAAATAAGACAGAAGTCCTGCAGTGGTTTTGTTATGTGTTGATGATCTTAATAGAAGATAGAAGGGAAGGTGGGGGGAAGAATACACTAGCGAAGGAAAGGAGAGAAAAGACTGGGGGACATTATCTCCCATAAATGGGCCATAAAAAGATATCACTTAACCCTTATTTTTATCTGAACCAAAAGAAAGTGAGAGACAAATGTGGACAGACAGACAGACAGACTCACACACACACACACACACACACACACACACACACACACACATGCAGAGTTTGGTGGAAAAATACATTCAACCCAACAGGAGTAAAAAGGGAAAAGAGAGAGATAAAATTAAGGTCCTATGCACATAATTGAGGCTTTCATATATACATCCTTAGGGATAGAAAGAGACATACATTAGGGATATAGACACTGTATAGTTTCATTTTGCTCCATTATGCTTTGGAAGGTTTCCACCCCCTCCCTTTTCTTCTAATTTCCTTAAAGAGAAAAAAAATGTGGAAGGAACTAGCAGCCAATTCATACAATAACAGATGTAAATAGTTAGTATGCACCATTTATCAGTTCACATAATCTGTCCATGTTTCCCCAAATTCTTAATATCGATCATTTATTTTTAAAACTTTAATTTGATTTTCCAGTTAAAACATTTTCTTGTTGCCTCTCTCCCAATTGGAAGAAAAACAAAATTCTTGTAACAGATATACATAGTCAAGCATAACAAATCCCTGCATTAACCATGCCCCAAAGTCCACATCTCACTTTGCACTTTGAATCTACCACCACTCTGTCAGGAAGGGTGTAAAATGTTTCATCATTGACATCACATGACAGCACCAACCCCAGGCCTTCTGTATAATCAGGTTCCCTGCAATGATAATGTGGTTCAGAAGTAATACATGTATGATCTCTCCATATTAGAATATAAACTATTTATTCTTGATTAGTCCCTCATCTTTGCTCACTCAGGGTTTACCTTTTTATACTTCTCTTGCTTCTTGCCTTTGCATTTCCATGTTTCTACTTCCCTCTAGGCAGCTAGATGGAGCTGCAGTGGATGAAATGCCAAGACTAGAGTAAGGAAGATTCATCTTCCTGAATTCAAATCTGACCTCAGACACTTATTAGCTGTGTCTCTGGGCAAGTCTCTTAACGCTGTGTGCCTCAGTTTCCTTACCTGTAAAGTGAGCCAGAAAACAAAATGGCAAACTGCCCCAGTATCTTTGCCAAGAAAACCCCAAATGGGGTCACAAAGAGCTGAACGTGACTAAAAAACATTTGACTGCTATGATATTCAGTGAATATATATTAAGTATTGATATTATTTGTTTATAATACCTTTCAGGATACTAGTTTCTCTATTCCCTTCAATCAAGTCTTTTTGCTATTGCTTTTCTGAGATAATCATTAAATGATGATTAGATGATCATTTGCTTTTTTTAAATTTCAGCTGAAGTATGATATTTTATACCAGTCCCTCATTTTAACTGTCAGCATTTGTTTCAAATATGTTTCTTATAAACAAAATATTGTAGTATTTTGCTTTCTAATTCATTCTATTATCCTCTTCCATTTTCTATTTTAATTCATCCCATTCATATTCATGGTTATGATTATTTATTGTGTATTTCCTCCCTCCTAGTCCATTTTTTTTGTAGTGGTCCTTTATTGGTAGAACTGCATCTGCAGTAAACAATTTGTGAAGCCATTCACCTGGACTAGGTCTAGCTTCTACAAAGGGTTAGCTTTCCTGAACATACAAATGACAGACAACTTTAAAGTTGTCAACATTTAATCACAACCTCTGGTCCAAAGGGACCAGACAGCTTGTTATGTGAAATAAGCAGTGGATCAAGAGATTACTTCTGACTGTGTTTGATAAATTAGCACTGTCAGTTCCTGCATAATCTGGCTCCCGATTAGCTCCCAATTAGCAACACTAAAGGCTTACCCTTGCAAATCTCATTTGTTCCCCACATCAACCCAGCGAGGTAGATGCCCTCTTATAACTCCATTTTTAAACAGGAGGGAAAAAAGCATAGAGACATTGCTTCTTAGAATAAGGTCTTAAACACGAGTCTCTTTCATGTAAGTAGAGTCACTTATTTCATTACGGACCCTAACTCTTAAGCATAACCTCAAACATACAGTTATTATACAGATTCAAATGACAGTAATTTAAAATATATCGCATAGATATTACCAAACTCATGACTTCAATCTACGAAAACATTAAGGGCAAGAACAAATTTTTAAATGGTCATTTTTTTTCGATGCCTGCACCTTACTAGCCAGCTTCCTAAATGGGAGGGCAGTAGCAGCATTTACCTATAATTAGGGGTGATTAAGGGATTGATAGATGTTGGATGACATGGTAAATGGTTTGGAGTTGATCTAGAATATATGTCATTGTGTTGACCATTCTTTATAATCCCAGCTTGGTCCTTCTCAAGTTCTTCCTTTTTGAGCTGTACTTGATTTTATTACCAGTTTTCACTCAAATGCACTAAAGACCAGAGCAATTTTGCATCTATTTGTGTTTGTTTGGTTTGGTTTGGTTTTTTAATTAGGAACTTCAGTTCTGTGGGTTTTATGGAAGAACATGATGATGAGATGACAGCTGAGCTTCCACCACATTGGTGGAAATCCTATTCTCTTTTGCTTTTACCTCTGTCTTCTTCCTTCCCACCCTCTCTTTACAAAGAAAAGAGTGGTGAAAGAAGAAGGTCCTGATAACTCTTGTTCTATGCATGATGCAATCTGCTTCTTCTTCTCCTCCTATCTTCTCTTTCCCTCATGTGGATCCTAATTCCAGTTTCTTATCTTTTTTCTTTTTTTTTAAACTCCTCTTCATAATCCATCCTTCAAGATTAGTTTATTTTGCCTATGATTAATTCCTCCCTCTTATTCTTTCTTCTCCCCTCTCTTCACTGAGCCTGGTTTCAGTGCAGGGCTGAATAGAGCATCTTCCTACAGCTGATGGGATAAGAATGAAAAACAGGCCCAAAGGATGGTACTTACAACAAAAATGGCTGAATTCACACAGATTTACTAATAAACATAGACATGAAATATTCAGAATCTGGATGACATCAGTCACAAAATGGCCAGCATCTTTGAAGTCTGTTTAAAAGTTTGTTTGTTGTTCCAGAATTAGCATATAAATATTAAACTTGGGGAAGGGAAGGGGGTGGAGGACATAATATTATAATGGAAGAAAACAAAACTCAGTGTTTGATTTGTTCTTGCATTTGTTAGAGAGAGAAAAATGTGGGGAGGGAATAGCAATAATAGATATACAAAAAACTGTACTAGGAATAAGATAAGTTTATATATTGCTTTGCATATGATAGACATACTCAAGAAATATGTTGAGGGTACTTTTCAAAAAAAATTGGACAATGATTCTAAAGGTGAAACTTTGGGTATAGCAAGCAAACTTGTCAGGAAGATGTTGAGAGATTTATATCAAGTCATTTTAAAAGTCATTTTTATTTTTACCAAATATATTCTTTTGGAATAAACCCTGAAATATAAATTATATATATATACATATATAAACATATATTATATATACATATATATGTCTTCACTGTATCAAAATATATCTCCACAGCAACAAAAGCAATCAAAATTGACACATGGACAGCAACAACACATCCTTACAAAAGCTATTTTGGTTTTTAGCTCCTCCTTTATGCAGAAAATTAATACCTATAATTCTACTGCTACTAATAGCTATAATCCTATTGTAGTAATCTTCAATATAATTTCCTTTTTAAAATTATCATTATTTTGAATAGGCTGGAAACAAGAACTTCATTCACAAGCCACAAGAATTCAGGAGAGCTTTTAAGTAGTTGTGGTAAGATTAAATTCTGATCATGATAAGAATTAAAAACAAAGAATTGTTTTTAAACAAATGCTTTATTAACTTCTGTTTTACATCATTCATTTCTGCCAGATTTTGAGTTACAGTCATTTTCCCCCCGTTATTCCCCTACCCAACCTCCCAGAATAGCAGTCCCACAAGATATCGCTTCCTCCAATCTGCTCTCTCCCATACCTTCTCCCATACCCCCTTCGACTTTTCCATTAGAGGAAGGTGAATCTCTGTGTCCCAATGCCTTCACATCTTATCTCCCAATTATAAGCAAAAGAGTATTAATAATAGTATTCATATATATTTGAAACATTTAATGTTAAGACCTCGACTTTCAGATCCATTTCCTTCCTCCCTTCTCACCCATTCCCTCTGGGGAGATAAGTAATTCAGTATATGTTGTACATGTCTAGCTATGCAAAACGTTATCATAGTAGATATATTGTACAAGGCTGCTTATAATTCCCTCCCACTCATCCCACCCCCCACCTGGTCCATTCCCTACATGATCCTGTCCCTCTTCTATACTGGGTACTTCCAACCTCCCCTCCCCCCAAGGATGCCCTCCCATCCATCATCCCTCCTCTCATCCCCCTTCCCCCTATTCTGCTGCAGGTTGAGATATCCCATTTAGTATGTATGTCATTCTCTCCCTGAACCAAATTCAATGAGAATGTGGTTTTGCCTTTTTTGCCTTCCTATTCTCCTCCTCCCTTGCAACCACTTCCCTTTGCTTCTTCTACATGAGATAGTTTACCTTACCTTGTCTCTCCCCATCTCCTCTTGCCACTTTCCTCTCTCACCTCATAATTTCATCCCTTGAGTAACCTCCCTTCCCAAAAAATTCGACCTATGCCCTCTATCCATATATAACTGTAAACATATATACACACAAATTCACATATGTATTCATATGACCACACACCCTTCTTCCATTATAGTCATAGTGAGAGAGATTTCATCAGTCATAGTTATTGTTTTTCCATATAGGAATGTAAATAGTTCAACTTTGATAGGTTCCTTTTGATTTCTTTTCCCTGATTACCTTCTCTGGCATCTCTTGCTTCTTGTGTCTGGATGTCAAATTTTCTATTCAATTCTGGTTTTTTCCTCAAGAATGCTTGAAAGTCCACTATTCCACTGAATGACCATATTTTCCCCTGAAACAAAATACTCGGTTTTGCTGGGTAGGTGACCCTTGGGTTCATTCCCAGTTCTTTTGCCCTCTGGAATATCATATTCCATGCCCTTCGATCCCTCAGTGTAGAAGCTGCCAGGTCCTGGGCTATTCTGATTGTGTTTCCACAATATTGAAATTGTTTCTTCCTGGCTGCTTGTAGTATTTTCTCCTTCATCTGGGGATTCTGGAACCTGGCTATAATATTCCTGGGAGTTTTCTTTTGGGGGTCTTTTTCAGGAGGTGATCGGTGGATTCTTTCAACCTCTATTTTGCCCTCTGGATCTAAAATATCAGGGCAATTTTCTTTGAGAATTTCTTGAAGGGTGATTTCTAGGTTCTTTCTTTGATCATGGCTTTCAGGTAGTCCAATAATTTTTAAATTGTCTCTCCTGGATCGATTTTCCAGGTCAGTGGTTTTTTCCCATGAGATATTTCACATTGCCTTCTACTCTTTCATTTGTTTGGATCAGCTTAACAGTATCTTGATTTCTCATAAAGTCATTAGCTTCCATTAGCTCCAGTCTAACTCTGAAGGAATGAATCTCCTCAGTGAACTTTTGAGATTCTTTTTCCATCTGGCAAATTCGACTTTTTAAGGCATTCTTCTCCTCATTGCCCTTTTGGGCCTCCTTTGCCATTTGAGTCAGTCTATTTTTTAAGGTGTTGTTTTCCTCAGTCAGGCTGTTGACCCTCATTTCATACTTTTCCTGCATCCTTCTCATTTCTCTTTCCAGTTTTTCCTCCACTTCTCTTATTTGATTTTTAAAGTCCTTCTTAAGGTCCTCTATGGCCTGCAACCCGCTCATGTTTTCCCCTGGGGCTTTTGGAGCAGGACTTCTGACCTCACAGTCCTTTTCCCGCTCTATGCCCCCAAAATAGGAATCTAGGGTTGCATTTTTCTGTTTCCTTTGCCTTGGCATGTTGCCACTTAATTACTTGACTTTTGGGCTTGTTGCCACACTATGGCTTTAAGGCCAGATAGAGGAATTTTCGTCCCGAACATGTGGGAGGGCAACTTCTGTTTCTGGCAAGCTGTAAACCCACCCACGACTTCCACCCTAGATCACAATCCAGATCCAGGGAAGTTAAAGCAAGAGCGATTACCCCCCAAGACTGATCGCTGGATCTCCCTACAATTCGCAGGCCAGGAGCTGGAGCTGCCTCTGAAAACTACAGAATTGTGTGTCTCCTCAGAGGCTTCTAGCCCCCAGGGGAGGGAGCCGATGCATTCCCTAAATACCAGTCCCAAAGTCCATAGGACACTAACCTCTTACTTTGTCCTAGGCATGTCTATGTCGCCACAGCTGCTGGTGTTCTGGGGTCTCTCCAGCTGGCTGCTGGCCCTGCCGCCCTGGGGTTAAAACTTCAGCTCACGCAGACCTGGGCTCGGCTTGGCTCGGCTCCCCGAGCTCTGCGCACTGCGCGCTGCCGGCTCCCAGAGTGCTGCGCTGGTCCTTCCTGCAGGGCTGCTGGGCTGTCCTCAGCGGGAGGTTACCTTCTCTGTGTCATTCTGTGGGTGTTGGGGCTCCAGAAGTTGTTCAGAGTCCCCTTTTACATAGTTTGGGGGGAATCTGGGGGCAGAGTGGCTTGGATGAGCTGTTTCTACTCCGCCATCTTGGCTCCGCCCCAAAAACAAAGAATTTTTACAAAGAGGAAATATTTCAGGATGATCTAGTCATATCACATGTATAAGTATTTTTTGTTTTGATAGAGTTTATTTTGTAAGCAAGGAATTTTAATTATATAGTTTCCGCAAAAAAGGGTTTTTTCTGATACAGTACTAACAAGAAACTTCAAGAAATAATTTAGACTTTAGTTATCTTAGCTGCCTTGTCTAAAGATACCTTTTATAATATGGAGTTTTATTAATTATCAAATCTTTGTCATTTTAAGCAGCATGTGGAAGTAGGTATAATATGCCTAACTTTTAAAATAGTATGTCACTGGGAATACAATGCTGTTTCTGCCTTGCTGAATTTAATCTAACAATAAACATTGATTGGTTAAGGGCATATCATGTGCAAGGGATGGTACTAGAAGCTAAGAATACAAAGATAAAATTGAAACAGTCCCTGCCCTCAAAAGGAGCTTATATTCTATCAGGGAAGATGACATGTACACATTTAAGTATAAAGAAACTTTACAAGATAAATGTTTTCATTTTGGCAGAAAATCGTTTTAGTAAAACAACCCCAAGCCTCCTGCTAGACCCTTGTTGAGAAAAGATAGGTCCTTGTTTTCATCTGAGAAACTTAATGGGCTATATTTCCTCAGGAATAAGAAATATTAATACTTCAGCCTCATGGAAGCAAGGATCAAAACTACAAGATGGTGAACCCCTTAGTAAACTCAGATGGTAGAGGATAATTGCCTGCAAGGTTTAAATTGTAAGATTAACAATAATCTCTCTTCTGTGCATATTCTTCCCCTCCCCCCACCCTGTTTCTACTCCTATTGCTTACACCAAACATTCTAGCATTGAATATCAGGGTAAGAATACAAATTATGATAATGGGCTTAAAGTGGACATCACTTTTTGCAACAGATTTTTTCATAAAATATATGTAAATAAAATTATTTTTTCTCTTTTTTCTTTTTTTTTCAAATGCTTTTAATAAAGTTAATACTTCTGGTTTACATCATTCATTTCCACCAGATTTTGAGTTACAAATTTTTTCCCCTTTTATCCCCTACCCACTGCCCCAAAATAGCAGTCACACAGGATATCCCCTCCTCCAATTTGCTCTCTCCCATATCTTCTCCCATACCCATTCAACTTTTCCAGTAGAGCATGGTGGATATCTATGCCCCAGTTCCTGTATGTCTTATTTCCCAATTAAATGCAAAATAGTATTAATAATAGCATATATATGTATATATATACATATATATATATTTAAACATTTTATTTTAAAGTTTTGAATTATAGATTCATTCCCTTCCACCCTTGTCACCCACCCTTACTGGGAAGATAAGCAATTCAGTATAGGTTGTACATGTGTAGCTATGCAAAACATTAACATAGTAGATATATTGTAAAAGACTGAATATATTTCCCTCCTTCCTATCCTACTTCCCACTTGTTTTATTCTCTACTTTGATCCTGTCCCTTTTCAAAAGTGGGTGCTTCCAGCTTCCCTCTCCCCAAGCCTGCCATCCCATCCATCATCTCCCTCTTATCCCCTTCCCCCCTACTCTCCTGTAGTGTGAGACACCCTATTTAGTGTGTATGTATTCAATGAGAATAAGGTTTTGCCTTTTTGCCTTTCTGTTCTTCCCTTCCATTGTAACCATTTCCTTGTCTCTTCTCTATGAGATAGTTTACCACAATCTCTCTCTCCCCATCTCCTCTTGTTATAATCCTCTCTCACCTTTTAATTTCACATTTTAAGCATCATCCCTCTCTATTAAATTGGCCCTGTGCCCTCTATCTATGTATATCTGTAAACATATATACACACATTCATATATGAATTCATATGCCCATATACCCTCCTATATAGACACACACACACACACACACACACACACACACACACACACACACACATATATATATATTTCTATTCCTTTCAGCTATTTTCATACTGAGAAAAGTTTCATCAGTTACAATTATTGCTTTTCCATGTAGGAATGTAAATAGTTCAACTTTGATAAGTTCTTATGATTTCTTTTCCCTGTTTACCTTCTCATGCTTCTCTTGCTTCTTGTATCTGAATGTCAAATTTTCTATTCAACTCTGGCTTTTTCATCAAGAATGCTTGAAAGTCCTCTATGCCCCTGAATGACCATATTTTCCCCTGACACCTAATACTCAGTTTTGCTGGGTAGGTGATTCTTGTTTTTAATCCCAGCTCCTTTGCCCTCCAGAATATCATATTCCAAGCCCTTCTATCCCTCGGTGTAGAAGCTGCCAGGTCCTGGGCTATTCTGATTGTGTTTCCACAATATTGAAAATTGTTTCTTCCTGGCTGCTTGTAGTATTTTCTCCTTGATCTGGGAATTCCAGAACCTGGCTATAATATTCCTAGGAGTTTTCTTTTTGGGATCTTTTTTGGGAGGTGATTGGTGGATTCTTTCAACGTCTATTTTGCCCTCTGGTTCTAAAACATCAGGGCAGTTTTCCTTGAGAATTTCTTGGAGGATGATTTTTAGGTTCTTTCTTTGGTCATGGCTTTCAGGTAGTCCAATAATTTTTAAATTATCTCTCTTGGATCTATTTTCCAGGTCAGTGGTTTTTCCCATGACATATGTTACATTGCCTTCCATTCTTTCATTTGTTCGGATCTGTTTAACAGCTTTTTTATTTCTCATAAAGTCATTAGATTCCATTTGCTCCAGTCTAGTTCTGAAGGAATGATTCTCCTCACTGAGCTTTTGAGATTCTTTTCTATCTGGCAAATTCAACTTTTCAAGTCATTCTTCTCCTCATTGCCTTTTTGATCCTCTTTTGCCATATGAATTAGTTATTTTTTGAGGTGTTATTTTCCTCAGTCAGGATGTTGACTCTCCTTTCATAATTTTCTTGCATCATTTTCATTTCTCTTTCCAATTTTTCCTCTACTTCTCTTATTTGCTTCTTAAGGTCCTCTATGGCCTGTAACCAGCTTGTATTTTTCTTTGAAGCTTTTGGTGCAGGAGTTCTGACTTCACTGTCTTCCTCCTGTTCCATGATTTTATCCTTTTTGTCTCCAAAATAGGAGTGTAAAGTTGGGTTGCTCTGTTTATTTTGTTTCTTTTGCCTGCTCATGTTGCCACTCAGTCACTTGACCCCTGGGCTTTTTGCCACAGTAGGACTCTGCCACCAGACAGAGGAGTTTCTGTCTCAAACGTTGGAGTTTTCTCAGCTGCTGGAGGAATTAGTTGGGTGCCCTCTCTGAAGCCTCCACACACCCTGACAAGCTGGACTCACACCCCAGGGGACCTCTACCCTAGATCGCAATCCAGATCCAAGCAGGTTAAAGCAAGAGCGATTACCCCTCAGACTGTTCCCTTGGTCCCCCTACACTCTGTAGGCCAGGAGCTGAAGCAGCCACATGTGTCTATGGCTGCACAGCCACTGCAACTTCACCGCTTCTCGCCCTGGGGGACAAAAGCCAACACACTCCCAACTACTGGGTCCCAAAGTCCAGACTGCACTGACCTCTCACTTTGTCCTTAGCGTCTATGTGTTGCTAATTCTGGAAACCGCCACAGCTGCTGGTGATCTGAAGTCCTCCAGCCAGTGGTTGGTCAGACCCCCCTTGGAGCTAAAACCTCTGGCTTGCAAGGGTTCAGGTCGGCTCCCAGAGTGCTATGCTGGCCAATTCCTGCCAGTGTGTCAGGCTCAGAGAGAGGTTAGCTTCTTTGTGTCATTTTGTGGGTTCTGTAGCTCCAAAGTTTGTTCAGAGTTCCCTTTTACATAAATTGGGGGAAGTGGAAGCCAGAGCCCCATGGAAGTCCTGTTTCTACTCCACCATCTTGACTCCACCCCTAAATAAAATTATTTTAAAGGAACTATGGGAATTTATTTAAAATAATCCTGTATATAATAGATTTGCTGTTTTATATGCACTCATCTTTTTGTTATAATGTATAATGGAAATGCTTGTTTTATTCCACAAATAAAAAATAGATTTTATTTGTTTTTGCTTTTTTTTTTGGAGGGCAATTGGGGTTAAGTAACTTGCCCAAGGTCACATGGCTAGGTTTTTGTTTATGTGTGCGTTAAGTGTCTGAGGCCGGATCTGAACTCAGGTCCTTCTGACTCCAGGGCCGATGCTCTACTCACTGCTCCACCTAGCCACCCCTAAAAAATAGATTTTAAAAAAAGCAATCATGCTATAAATCCATTTATATATGAGAATTTATTTTGATCATCTAGGTTTTTGTGTGTAGTAACGCTCTTGCCCAATCTACCCTTTCCCCAATAGACAGGGGATAGGAATGGGTATAGAGATTGAGAAAGGAGGAAATGTGCATGTGGAATTGTTATGATGTAACAATAGGAGAGACAATAGCATGAATGAGATCTGTGATGAAAATCAAACAATGGCTTTCTCTCTGTATCTGACTGCTTCTTTCCTTTGCATGTGTTCCCCAAGGAACAAATGGATTCCTGCCAATTAAAAACAACTAATTAAAACACACACACACACACACACACACACACACACATATGAGCAGAACAAGTTCACACCTTCAAAAGGATCTGGATTTCAAGTTCCTGAGTCTTCTTCTAAAGATCACTCCTACTAGATATGTGGGGTCAAACACTGGATGATATGTTGCCCACACTCTTGTCTTGCTACTTGACTGATTCCCCTCTACCAAATTATTTGGTGGTTGATTACAATCTTTATTGGAACTATAACTATAATTCTTGGACTTGGGAAGAGCTCAGAGTGGCAATCAGTGTTACCAAGCTTTCTAGTAGTAGGAATGACTCTATCACAGGAATCACAGAATTTTAGACTTGGAAGACTTCTGCAGCCTTCTAGTACAACCCAAACACAAAAGGAATGACCTAACATACTAGACAAATGGTCATGAAGACTCTGCTTAAGGAACACCTATTGATTCTGCCCATTCCCATTTTGATCCTGATAATTTGGTTCTGCCTCTCTTTGGAAAAATCAGAAGAGATAACCATTTATATATTTTATTCTTTTTTTTTTTTCAAAAAGAGAGCCTACTTTTATTAATGAACTGAATGTGTAGTTTGCCTTGTTTTGTTTTTTTTTTGCTTTCAATTTTATTATAAATTAGAATTTATTGGGGTTATATATATATATATATATATATATATATATATATATGTATGTATGTATATGTATATATATTGCCTTTCAGGACTTCTTTAACTGCACCCAAAAAATTTGTAGTTTGTTCTATTGTTGTCATTTCTTTGATGATTTCTATAACCTGTTCTTTGACTGATTAATTTTTAAGGATTAAATTATTTAGTCTCTAATCAAATTTTCAGTTGTTTAAATTCTGAACTCAATGAACTCCATTTAAAAAAGAATGTCACCATATACAAAATGAGAAATTATAAATCTCTCTTATGCATGTTTTACTTTTAAAAATATACAATAAATTTAATATGTTACTTTCAAATCTGCCCTGCTTGTCTGTTTTTGCAAAACCCACATTCCCCTCCTGCTTATCCTGATTGCCCTCATTTACAGTCCCCAGTAAGTCTACCAAATTCAAGTAACCCAGAAGGATACAACCCTTCAATATCTAAAGCAGGCTGTCCTCTGGTCTCTCCTCTTGATCCCTTAGAACACTTCAAGGTCCATGTATTAGGAGTTCTCTCAGACCAGGCTGCATGGAGCATTTATAAGCACCAAGAAGTGGCCAGAATAAATAACTGTTAAGTTCCTGGAGCTCCAAGTTTCCAAAACAGCCACTGACTAAACCCCTTTTGAAAACTGGTTGCTCACCTATTACTGGGCACAAGTTGCTACTAAACAGATGAAACAATCACCCATTGTGCAGAGTTGCCTGTTATGAGCTCAGTAATGCAAGATGGTTGCTCTAACAAGATAGGTAGGGCATAAGATATTTCTGTTGCTAAATGGAAATAGTACATTAAAATTCATGCTTGCCTTGATGCTTTTTACAAACAGGTGCAGACTGGCCTAGAGACTGAGACCTCCCTCCAGTCAAAATCCCAGAACCCTGCCTCTTCTGCTAGTCCAATGGGCTCTACCTATAACTTGACTTCTCTGATTTATCAATGGTTGCATCTGGTCTAAGGGAAATATGCACAGCAGGACTTCAGCAGCCAGGAATTCAATAGACTAAGCTCCAGGCTGAGGGTCAGTCCAGAGAAGATGTTCATCTACACTAATTCCTGGCCAATGGTCATGGGTCTGGCTGATTATTCAGAGGCCTAGAAAGCACAAGAGTGGAAAGTCAAAGACTCTCCTTTAGTCAGGAATTTTGCCAATGTCTTCCACTATTGGTGGGGCATGTCAACAGTCATCAGAGATATCACACACTAAACAACAAAGGAAAGGGCAGCAAAGAGAAGCTGGGTTCCTTGTACCAAATGGAGTGCCCAGTTGTCTAAGGGGGCTCCAGCCTGCTCCCAGCTGACAAAATGGCACTGTCCCATGTTGAAGTAAAAGGTTTGTGCCTGCTGATCAATACCTGCATTAATCATGCACCTTACTTCCTAGGTAGGTGTCCATCCTCCCAGAAGTGTTGTCTGTGACAAATCAATGCCACCTTAGGAAGGGGAAGGGCTCTCCCACCCAATGGTTTCTGGGATCCAGCCTTCAGAAAGACTTACTTTGTGTGAATGGACTGACGTTAGACATAATTCCAGCTGACCTTCTCCAGTCCTTCCTTTAAACCCAGTGCACATTTGGTATAGCCTTAAGGTCTTTGCCCTTCCAGAGGGCTCCATGCATTCTGGAAAAAAGCTCAGGCTCCTTTCAGTTGGCAGACTTCCATTTGTCTGGGATGGTCTGAGCAACTCCTTCCTAGAAAGGGCTTGGGGTCCTAAGGAGTGGTATTGTTGGGAGGTGTCTTGCTTTTGAAACTGTCACTGTATAATTATGGTAGATGTATATTTCCTGGAAGAAAGGGGATCCCCAAGCCAACTCAGTGGTCATCCTGAGTCGCTGGATGGAGTGAAGGAGAGTTCTTACTTAGCCCCTGTGGAAGAAGAGGCAGCCCTTCCACAGAGACAAACACTTCATATTCTTCCCTAATGTGCCTCTTAGAGAGGGGGAGGTTTTGGTGGGTGAGTCAGAGAACACTGATTGGGTGTGAGCATTGGAAGAACCTCAGTGTTTACTTCTGAGACCCTCAGACAGGTTGCATGCAGGAGGCTTGTGACATCTCAATCATTTTACTCTAGATGACCTTGATTCAAGATGAAGAATTGTTGGCTGTGCCAGAAGTGGCAGCATCTGTGCTCTGGCCTGGTACAGCACCTGCTCATTGCCCCTGCCTCATGTCAGGAGGACCTGTGGCTATGCAGGAGGTACCATCACTTGGCCCTGACACTCCTGCTACTGCTCTGCTTTATCAGCTCATTGCCACCACCTTGCATTAGGAGACCCTCTGATTCACAAAAATGTGGTGTCACCTACCACATGCAATGGATTAGTTGAGATCTGAGAGTTGGCCCTTCTGAAGAGGGGAGGAGTGGAGAAAAGGTCTACAATTTCTGATTTTTTTCTTCACCTTTTTGTTATTTTTCTTTATGGGAATGATTGTGGAGAAGGGTATATGTACATATGTATATCTACATATTTATATTTTTTTCTTTTTCTTTCCCCCTCAGTAGTCTATGACAGAATAATTGTCCAATACAACCCTGAAAATATTTTTAAAATATATTTTTCCAATTACATGTTAAAATAGTTTTTTTAAACATTTGTTTTTAAGTTTTGAGTTCCAAATTCTATTTTTCTCTCCTTCCCCTCTACCTTCCTAAGATGGTAAGCAATCAAATATAGGTTATACATGTGCAATCATATAAAATATTTCCATATTAGTCATTTTGTATAAAGAAAGTAAAAAGTAGCATGCTTCAGTTTGTATTCCATCAATATCAGTTCTTTCTCTGGAAGCAGCTAATATACTTCATCATGAGTCCTTTTGTTGCTGTTTCAAATGGAGTTTCTCTTTCTTTATCTTCCTGCTTGATATCTCTGGTAATATAAAGACATCTAATGACTTTGAGGGTTCATTTCGTATTATGCCATTTTATTAAACTTACTGTTTTGATTAATTTTTAGTTGACTCTGAAGTTCTTTAGACAGACCATGTAATCTTCAAAAAGAGATAATTTTGTTTCCTCTTTGTTTATATTTAGTTCCTCAAAATAATTTTTTCTTGATGGAAGAATTTATGACTAAACAAGAACTAGAGAACATTACAAAATGCAAAATGGATAATTTTGATTACATTAAAATTGAAAAGTTTTTGCACAAGCAAAGCCAATGAAACCAAGATTAGGAGGGAAGCAGAAAACTGGGAAAGAAATTTTTTTTTGGCTTTTTGAAGGGCAATTGGGGCTAAGTAACTTGCCCAAGGTCACACGGCTAGGTTTTTGTTTGTGTGTGCATTAAGTGTCTGAGGCCGGATCTGAACTCAGGTCCTTCTGACTCCAGGGCCGATGCTCTACTCACTGCGCCACCTAGCCACCCCATGGGAAAGAATTTTTATAGCCAATGTCTCTTATAAAGGCCTCATTTTTCCATCTGGCTAATTCGTCTTTTTAAGGCATTCTTCTCCTCATTGTCTTTTTAAGCCTCCTTTGCCATTTGAGTTAGTTTATTTTTAAGGTGTTATTTTCCTCAGTCAGGCTGTTGAGTCTCATTTCATACTTTTCTTACATCTTTCTCATTTCTCTTCCAAATTTTTCCTCCATTTCTCTTATCTGCTTCTTAAGGTCCTCTATGGCCTGTAAACAGGTCATATTTTCATTTGGGGCTTTAGGTGCATGAGTTCTGACTTCATTGTCTTGCTCCTGTTCCATGCTTCGATCCTCTTTGCCCCCAAAATAAGAGTCTAATGTTGAATTTTTCTGTTTATTTTGTTTCCTATGCCTAGGCATGATGCCACTCAATTACTTGACTTTTGGGCTTGTTGCCATAGTAGGACTCTGCCACCAGCCAGGGGAGCTTCTGTCCCAAACGTTGGGGTTTCCCCAACTGCCAGAGGTATTAGTTGGGTGGCCTCTCTGAAGCCTCCATATGCTCTGGCAAGTTGGCCACACACCCCAAGACCTCCACCCCAGACCTCAATCCAGATCCAAGAAGGTTAAAGCAAGAGCGATTCCCCCCCAGACCGATCGGCGGATCCCCCTACAGTTCACAGGCCAGGAACTGAAGCTGCCACATGTGTCTGCGGCTATGCTGAAGTGTCTCAGCGGCTTCTCGCCCCAAGGGAAAGAGGCCGACTCCCTCTCCCCATTAATGAGTCCCAAAGTCCATACTGCACTAACCTCTCACTTTGTAGTTGGCATCTATGTGTTGGCAATTCTGGAAATGCCACAGCTGCTGGTGTTCTGGGGTCCCTCCAGTAGGCTGCTGGTCTGGCCATCCTGGGGCTAAAACCTCTGACTCATGCGGGCCTGGGCTCAGCTCCCAGAGTGCTGTGCTGGACGCTCCATGCTGGACTGCCAGCTGTCCTCAGTGGGAGGTTAGCTTCTCTGTGTCATTTTGTGGGTTCTGGAGCTCCAGAGGTTGTTCAGAGTCCCCTTTTACATAAATTTGGAGGTGATGGGAACAAGAGCTGTGCAGAAGAGCTGTTTCTACTCTGCCATCTTTACTCCACCCCCTAAAAGCCTCATTTTTAAACTATATAAAGAATTGAGTCAAATTTGTAAGAATACAAGTCATTCCCCAATTAATAAGTGTTCAAAGGATATGAACAGTCAGTTTTCAAAGGAAGAAATGAAAGATATCTATAAGCATATGAAAAAATGCTCTAAATCACTATTGATTGGAGAAATGCAAATCAAAACCACTCTGAGGTACCATACCACCCCTCTCAGATTGGGTAACATGACAAAACAGGGAAATTATATATGTTGGAGAAGATGTGGGAAAATTGGAACACTAATGCATTGTTAGTGGAGTTGTGAATTGACCCAAACATTCTGGAGAGAAGTTTGGAACTATGCCCAAAGGGCTATAAAAACATGCATACTTACCCTTTGACCTATCAATACCACTTCTAAGGCTGTATCCCAAAGAGATTTTACAAATGAGGAAGGACCCACATGTACAAAAATATTTATAATAGCTCCTTTTGTGGTGGCAAAGAATTGGAAATTGAGGGGATGCCCATAAATTGGAGAATGACTGAACAAGTTATGATATATGAATGTAATGTAATTCTATTGTGCTATACGAAATGATGAGCAGGAGGACTTCAGAAAAACCTGGAAGGACTTACATGAATTGATGCTGAGTGAAGTGAACAGAACCAGGAGAACACTGTACACAGTAATAGCCACATTATGTAATGACTAACTTTGATAGACTTATCTCTTCTTAGCAATACAAGGATCTAACACAACTCCAAAAGATTCATGATGGAACATGCTGTCCACATCCAGAAAAAAGAACTAAGGAGTCTGAATGCAGATCAAAGCATATTTTTGTGCTCTCTCTCTCTCTTTTTTTTTCTTTTGGTTTATTCTTTTTCATGATTTCTCCCATTGGCTCTAATTCTTCTTTACAATATGACTAATGCAAAAATAGGTTTAATATGAAGTATACATAAAATCTGTATAAAATTGCACTCCATCTTGGGGTGGGGGGGAGGAAAGAGACAGGGAGAAAATTCAGAATTCAAAGTTTTATGGAAGTGAGTGTTGAAAACAAAAAATAAATATTTTTTTAAAAATCTGAGAATGAGATGGAGGAAACTCACACACAGTATATGAACAAGAGTAAAAAGTCATTTCAGAAATAATAAGAAAAACTGACTAAGGCATTTATGAAGAGTGAGCACAGACAACTATAAATTTTGTTTGTGTTTTTGTTTTTATTTTTAGTTCTCAATATTCATTTCCCAGAGTTTAAGTTTTAGATTTTCTTCCCATCTGTCCCCTATTCCCTACCCCAAGATGGCAAGCATAATGAATACCCCTTCCCCCAATCTGCCCTCTCTTATTTTCCCCTTAATCCAACCCTTTCTTGTAAGACAAGATGGATTTCTATACCCCATTGCCTGTGTATCTTAGTTCCTGCTGGCATGTAAAAACATTTTTTTAACAATTATTTTTAAAACTTTAAGTTCCAGACTCTCTCCCTTCTCTCCTTCTCACCCACCTCCATTGAGAAGAAAACAATTCAATAGTGGTTATACATGTGTAGTTATGCAAAATATTTCCATAGTAGTCATATTGTGAAAGACTAACCATATTTCCCTCCATCCTATCCAGCTCACCATTTATTCTATTTACTCCTTTGACCCTGTCCCTTTTCAAAAGTGTTTGTAAATTTTGTTTTTATTTATAATATATTTAGACATACATCAACTGTAATGACTTGATAATTAGAGGTTAAAATGGATTTGATTTCTGAGTTGATGAGAGACTCTGAACTCTAGTTTTGTTTTCTTCTATTTTAAAACACAGGACAGGGGTGGCTAGGTGGCACAGTGAGTAAGAGCATGGGCCCAGAGTCGGGAAGACCCGGGATTGGTTCCAGCCTCAGAAAATGAGCACCCACACATAATGACTGGCCATGTAACCTTGAGCAAGTTACTTAACCCCAATTGCTTTTAAAAGAAAAAAAAACACAGGACAGAGGTGAGTGGGAAGCAAATCCAGAATTACTCAATATTTCTGGTATTAATTTGCATATAGTTATGTAATTTGTTTTGTATATTTCATATTGTATTAGCTATTTCACAGAAACACTGCAATGATTAGGGCAAAATTCATATTAGCTTTTAAATATTTGAACTATGTTATACTTTAAGGATCCTCCCACACATACATAAAACCCCTCCCAACCCTGCCCCATGGATTTTGTACTCCTAGTTCAAATATAAGACCTTATAATCAAACTGTGATTATGAAAACCATAACATTGATCAATGTTAAGACTTTCATTACGGGTTATGTTTTCAAATACTAAGGGGGGAAACCTCAGATATCATCAGCTTGTTTTCCATTTTACCTTAATAGATTTGAAAAATACTGACATTTGACAAATAGACAGCTGCCAATTTGTGCAAAGGTATCTCTCTGAAGTAGAGTAAAAAAATATCATTGAAGGACAACTTGGCTTGGTAGGCAAAGATGCTTGGAGGGCAAGATAAACAACCCAGGCTAATTACTAACCTACAGCTGAAGAGGGATGGTGAAATCTGACTCTGTTTAGGTTTTTTGATTGTTGATAAGTGAGAAATAGAGGCAGAGGTTAATTCAGTATTGTATTAGGTGAAAAAAAGAGCTGAACACTGTCACTAAATTAGACCAGGTCACCTAATCATTAGGCCTGACAATCCTCTTTGGGGCTTCAGTTATCTATATTTATTGTTTAAATCAGTGACTTACAGGATTAAAAAAAAACTGGAATTACTAAATTTACCCTTCACTTAGTATTACGAAGATAGAATGAATTCCCAGATTCATCCATTGAAGTCAGATCTCCCCAGTCTTCCTGGAATTGAATAATGCCACAAAGCCTAACACAAATCTACCAATATTACTCATTTTATCGTGTAGAAGGAATACAGATCACCATCCAAATGTCTCCTCAGGACACAGGATTATTCTATGGGGCATGATAATGGGATTATTCTTCGAGTTTCTATCACCTACCATGGAGCTATTGGCAAAATAGTTTCAATAGTTAGGTTAAATAAACACAGGTTAAACAACATATTCCCGAGAAGCTGTGTTGGTAAAGATGAATGACCTTTTAAGGGAAGGGGAAAAGGAAAAAGAATTTATATAGTACCTATGTACCAGGCCAAGTGCTAAGTGCTTTTAAAAATATCTCCTTTTATCCTCACAACAACCCTGCAAGGTAGATGCTATTATTATCCCCATTTTGTAGTTGAGGAAACTGAAGCAATTAAAGTAAGTAACTTAACCAAGGCCACACAGAGAATGCAAGAAAGCAGTTTTGAACTCGGGTCTTCCTGATTCCAGGCCCAGCGTTCTAACCAGTTTTAATCCCTTTAACTCCAATCTGGAGTACCGTACTGTCTTGTGAGTTTCTATGCTGTTGTAGTAGGTCAGACCTGAATCAGGCCAGTCTGGTACCTCAGGATAGAAGCTAGAATAAAATGTTGTTGGTGGTGGTGTTTTTGTTGATGTTGCTGTTCTTTAATCATTTTATGGTGCCTCTTCATGGCATCATTTTGGGGTTTTCTTGGCAAAGATACTGGGGTAGTTTTACTATTTCCTTCTCTAACTCATTTTAGAGATGAGGAAACTTAGGCAAATAGAGTTAAGTGATTTGTCCAGGGTCACACAGCTAATAAGTGCCAGAGGCCAGATTTGAACTCAGGAAGGTAGTCTTCCTGATTCCAAACTCAGTATTCTACTCATAGAATATAGACAGTTAACAAAGGAAGAGGCCAAAAAACCATGCATACACTTTGTCCAAGCAATACCACTATTACGCCTGTATTCCAAAGAGATAAAAAACAAAAAGAAAGAGGACCTATTTGCACAAAAATTTTTGTAGCAGCTTTTATAATGGTGGCAAAAAAACCTGGAAATTGAGGATATATCCATCAATTAGGGAAAAGCTGAACAAGGCATTATATAAGAATGTGAGGGGTGGCTAGGTAGCGCAGTGAATAGAGCGCCGGCCCTGGAGTCAGAAGGACCTGAGTTCCGAGCCGGCCTCCGACACTTAATCCACACAAACAAAAACCTAGCGGTGTAACCTTGGGCAAGTTACTTAACCCCAATTGCCCTAAAGGGGCAGCTAGGTGGTGCAGTGAGTAAGAGTGCCGGCCTCGGAGTTTGGATGACCCGAGATCAGATCCGGCCTCAGAAAATGAGCACCCACGCATAAATAATGACTAGCCGTGTAACCTTGAGCAAGTTACTTAACCCCAATTGCTGTAAAAAAAAAATTTAAAAAAAATTTAAAAAAAAGAATGTGAAACAATACTTTAAGAAATGATGAGAGGGAGGTGGTTAGGTGGCACAGTGAAAAGAGCCCCAGCCTAGAATCAGGAGGACCTGAGTTCAGATCTGGCCTCAGACACTTGACACACTTACTAGCTGTGTGACTTTGGGCAAGTCACTTAACCCCAACTGCCCTCCCCCCAAAAAAATTATGAGCAAGATAGTCTCAGAAAAACAGATAAGTCTTTCCAGTCTTACATGAACTGATGCAAAGTGAAATGAACAGAGCCAGGAGAACACTGTACACAATAACAGTAATACCGTGTGATGATTTATTATGAATAACTTAGCTATTCTCAATAATACAATGATCTAAGACAATTCTGTAGAAGGTTATGATTAAAGGTGTTGTCCATTTCCTGACAAAGGTAGAGCCTGAATGCAGATCAAAGAAACTTTTTTTGTTCACTTTATTTTTCTTGGGATTTTTTAGGTCTGTATGTTCTTTCACAGAATGACTTACATGGTGATGTGTTTTTCATGACTACACATGTATAAGTTATGTCAAATTACTTGCCTTCTCAATAGGCGAGAAGGGAAGGAGGGAGAGAATTTGGAACTAAAAATTTGAAGAAGAAAAAGATTGTTAAAATTGTTTTCATATGTAATTGTGGAAGGAAAATAAAATTTTAAATAAGAAAAAAAGGAGATTTGCTCAACTCCAGCAGAGAAAGTTATTCAGAGGGGGCGGCTAGGTGGCGCAGTGAATAGAGCACCGGCCCTGGAATCAGAAGGTCATGAGTTCGGAGCCGGCCTCTGACACTTAATCCGCACAAACAAAAACCTAGCCCTGTAACCCTGGGCAAGTTACTTAACCCCAATTGCCCTAAAGGGGCGACTAGGTGGAGCAGTGAGTAAGAGCGCCGGCCTCGGAGTTGGGATGACCCGAGATCAGATCTGGCCTCAGAAAATGAGCACCCACGCATAAATAATGACTAGCCCTGTAACCTTGAGCAAGTTACTTAACCCCAATTGCTTTAAAAAAAAAAAAAGAAAGAAAGAAAGTTATTCAGAGCAGAGAAAGAATCTTCAGTAGGGGTACAGATCACAGTTTCCCTATGCTACATTTTCTTTGGTGGTGTTGGCCATGCTTCTGGTTTGCTGGTCAAAAAAAGTTGGAGATAGAAACCGGGTGATTTCTTGTCATCTGGCTTTTGTATTTATAGCACCAAGAAATGATGTCAATGGCCTGAGCCTTTAGTATCCTGAGCCAATTAAATTTCAAGGATGGTTTTAAAGAAAAACCTCTTAAGAAAAAACCAGCATAGCCTGCATGGAGCAAGTCCTTAGCATATTGCTTCCACTACCACTATGTGGATAAATAATTGTTGATCAATTGAGTATTATCAAAGAGCCTTCATAATCTTATGGCATTTAAACAATAGTGGTGTGTCAGCCTGTCTGGGTAGCACCTGTATATGGCAAAAGCAATAGTCAAACTTTTGAAAGTCACATGTTTAAAAAAAAAAGTCACATTTATTTAGATAATACTCATTAGTATATCTGTTAAGTAACTTTGAAAATTGAATAGCCTTTAAAATCTAGATGCCTTCAGGGTGATACCAAGATAGAGGACCAGACATTTATTTGAGTCTCCACTAACTTTCAAAAGAAAAAAGGAGAAGGGGTGTGGAATTTTGTGTCAGAAATATAGCAGCAATAACTGTTTCTACAGGACAAAAAAAAAAAAAAGCAAGAAGCCCAACCAAATGATAACCTTGTCCAGGTCTGAGGGCTCCAATGAAAAGTCCTTTTTGCTAAGATATTACAATACTCTCAGGGAGGGAGAAGCAGTTCTGAAGGGAGTTTAAAGGGTGGGGGGAACAGTTCACAAAAATGAAAGGAAGTAAAACTGCCCCAAGCTGAGGTTCCCTGGAATCTTGACAGCTTTCCACCAAAGCTCTAAATATTGTCCTTATACTATTCTTGCCCAATGGGCCTGTTGCAAGAATTTTCAGGGCACTGGCTAACCACTGCATGAATAAGTCAGCAGAGAACACAACCAGACAGGTACACTGGAGTTTATTTATCCACTCAAGAGTGTGACACACCCCCCTCAGAAAGTGAAGCACATGTGTACTCAAAATTTCACAGATAACATAAATAAAGTCTCTCCTCCTAAGCTGTATGACCCAAAGAGTTTGGGTCAGATCAGGTTAAGTCCCATAAGGCTCATAGACACGAAAAGGGTAATTTTTAGGTAAAGAAAGGTCTTTAGCATCTATTTATGTCAGATAAAAGAAAACACTACTTTATCAGTCAGTTAGCAATTGTTAAACTCCTACTAAGTGCCTTATTAGATAAGATAAATAAAAGTGAATGAGTTCATGGAACTTTTCAAAATCCTAATCTTTTTCTTTTGTAATCTAAAGTGATTGAAGAAAGAGATAACTCAGTACATTCCACATCTCAGAAAGAGAAAGGAATATAAGAACAGCAAAAAGAGCACAAAGTCTACTTTGGACAGGCTCAGCTCCCCAGATCAAATATTCACGGGACAAAAGTAATCCAAACTGCCCTAGGTCTGTACCTCAATTGTCTAGTTTGCAATAATCTTGGCTGGTATTGTGGGAATATGGCTGATAGTTACTCTCCTAAACACTGTCCTAAGCTCTTGAAATATGAATAGAAAAGTGGGACTGTCCCTGCTCTCTAGAAGCTCATATTTCAATACAGGTAGGGTTTCTTATTTTTTCATGTCATTTAGCTCATTAGCAGTCTCGTGAAGCCTATGCACCCCTTTTCAGAATAATGCTCTTAAATCCACAAAGTAAAATACACAGGACTACAAAGGAATCAAATTATATTGAAATAAAGGTATAACTTTTTTTCCCATCCAAGTTCATTGGCTCCTGCCACCCCTACTCCTACCCCCAGAAAAGTCTATCCACAGAACTTTGGAGGAAATCCACACATTCAAAAAATTTTAGCTACAGGAAGGCGAAAAGAGCCCATGATCCTTAGGTTGCAGGAAGTTTAGGTAACAGTAATGCATCTTCTTTAATGTCAGTTCCAATGATCAAACTAAAGTATTTCTGATACTAAACCACAGGACAGTATCAAAGGAGTTTGATGGCAATAGCTTTTTTTTTTCCAGGTCTCTCCCAGCAGTGCTTACAAGGAGACATGGCTACATCACCTGCAGAGGCAGGTGCCAGGTCATATCACCACAAGAGAAACTTTCCTGGATGGTAGGTTCAGATTGATTGTGTTTGGTAGGTAACCTGGGAGAGCATTGAACTGTCTAGGAGTACATTCTCTTGTCTTATACTTGTGACAGAGATTTTTTTTAAAAATTCCAAACGTAGTATTTTATACTTCTCAACATAAAACACTGAATTCTTAGTGTCAGACCAGTGTTCTAACTTGCCATAATCTTTTTTGAGTTCAACTCTGTCAGATAGCATATTAGCAATCCCTATGGTAAGGTAAAGATCTCATTATATTCACCCCCAAAGCCACCCCTCTTCTGACCATCAGTACTTTAGAGAGTATCATCATTCTTTCAATTGTCCAAATTTGCATCTCTGACTCCTCACTTTCACTCATCCCAGTAGTCAAGTTTTCTTTCTATCCCCATAGCATCTCTTGCACTCATGTCCTTCTCTCCAGCTAGTTACATAGGCATCATCTTTTTTTTTTTTAAAGCAATTGGGATTAAGTAACTTGCTCAAGGTTACACAGCCAGTCATTATTTATGTGAGGGTGCTCATTTTCTGTGGCCAAAACCAATCCCAGGTCCTCCAGACTCCAGGCCGGCGCTCTTACTGCCACTGAGCTGCCCCAGCATCATCTTTTAAAAATTATTTAAAAAAGAAAAAATTATGTGATAACTTTATTATATATTTAAAAGGAATAGCAAGCTGTAAATAATAAATTTGCAGTTTCACGTGTAATCCTCTTATTATACTATGTTATAGTATTATATATTATAATTATATATTTTTATATATATAATTATTATATATTACTATGTTATAGTATTATATTATACTATGTTGTAGAAATATTTGTTTCATTCCATAAATTAAAAACAATTTTTGAAGTGAATTTTTTTGAATCAGCAAAAATCTGCCTTGACTCCTACCCCCACTCTATCACCAATTGAAAATGAAAGAAAAACAAAAATCCTGTTACAAATATGTATAGTCAAGCAAAACAAATTTCCTCATTAGCCATGTCCAAAAGGACTGATAGATAAGAGATACTCTCATTCGGAACTCTGAGTCCAAATCTCTATCTGAAAGTGGATAGCATATCTTATCATTAGTCCTCTGGAATCATGGTTGGTCATCATGCTGATGAGAGCTCCTAGGTAATTCAGTGAATAAATTGTTCTCCTTGTTTTATTTATTTCTCTCTGTATCAGTTCATACAAGGCTACTTATTTCTCTGAAATAATCCCCTTTATAAATCACAGCAGGACTTCACCGTTATATGCTTACTTAGTCATTCCCCAGTTATCTGGCACCCCTTCAGAATCTTGTCACTTCAAAAAGAGCAAAAAATATTTTTGTGTATCTTCAGAGTTTTGTTTTGGTTCTGGTGGGTTTGGGGGCTTTGTTTGTTTGTTTATTTGTTTGACTTGGGACTAATCCCTCCCTTAATCTATCCTCCCTCTAAATCTCCCTTGACCTTTCTCCATTTTTCCTGTTTCCTAGTTGAATGAAATGTATTTCTCTACCAAATTCTGCTTATACATGCATTGTTCTCTCTTTTGACCCGTTCAGGTGAGACTGAGGTTCAAGTGTCAGCCATTCCCCACCCTTCCTCCTCTTTTGTACAGAATTCTGCTCCAATGATGACAGGATTCAGAGGGGACATGGGCATCATCTCCCCACATTAGAATATAAGCAGTTTTTCCTTGTTTAGTACTTTATCTCTTTTGTTTGTGTTTACCTTTTTATGTCTCTCAACTCTTGTGTTTAAATATCAAGGTTTCTTAGAAGCCTAGCAATTTCATCAGGAATGGTTTAAAGTCCTCTATTTTATTAAAAATTCATTTTTCCCCTGTAGGACCATGCTCATTTTTGTCCAGTAAATTATTCTTGCTTGTAAGCTTATATCCCTTATCTTTTGGAATATTGAATACTAAACTCTCCAAACCATTATACAGGTGGCTGAAAAATCCTGTAGGATCCTTCTGTGTGGCTCCTCGGTACTTGCATTTTTTTCTTTCTGGCTGCTGGCAGTATTTTTTTTTTCTTTGATCAGGAAACTGGATTTTAGCTGTAATGTTCTTGGGAATTTTCATTTCGGGAGGTGACCAGTAGAGAAGAAACAAGAGATGTGTAAATCTAGAGATATTTTTACCTCAAATGTTCATATGGACTATTTGTACCTGACCTGTGGTAAAGCATTCCAAGTTCATATTGGTCTGATCAGCCACAGTCGGACACACTGTACCTTGACTCCAACATAATGATATCATTTTGGTCCTCTTCAAGAACAAAGGACAACCAACCAACAATAATCTTTGGGCCCTGGTTCCAAGAGATCTGAGCAGTTTTCTTTTAAGATTTATTGAAATTTATCTAGGCTATTTTTTTTGGTGATGGCTTTCCGGCAAACCAAAGATTCTTAACATTTTCTCTTCAATTTGTTTCCCAAATAAGTTCTTTTTTGTTATGAGGTAACTTAAATTTTCTTGTCTTTTCAGGTTTTTTCTTTGTTTTAATATTTCTTGTCTCATGAAATCATTAGCTTTTTTCCCATCTTAATCAGGAGGAAATTTGTTGCTTGGGCAAGATTTGTACATCTTTGGGCAAATGATTAATCCCCATTCCAATTCTTTCTGCAGCCTTCATTTCTTTTCCATTTTTTTCCTGTAGCCCTCTCATTTTTTTTATGTTAAAAAAATTACTCTTCTTAAAAATCCCACTTCCTGTAAAAGGACTTTTCTAGTCCTCCTCAATGCTAATGCCTCATCTCTGACATTTTTCCAACTTATTCTCTATTATAACTTATATGTGTATAGGTGTTTGCATGTGTCTCCCCTATTAGAATGCGAGTTCCTTTATGACAGAGATGATTTTTGTCCTTTTTTGTGTCCCCAGCACTTATCATAGTCCTGGTACATAGTATGTACTTAATTAATATTTATTCATTTGATCTGACTTGAAGTAATTTATGACTAATGAACAATCACTGTTTCCAAGTTCTCCCTTTCCCCCAGAATGCAAGGATTTTTCTAAAATAATGAAGCATATTTAATCACATTTATCTCACTAAGAATTATTCATTATAAATATTACAACATTTTCACAAGAGTAAAAAATCTGTATATGACATATATTAGTATAGTATGTAATTTATTTAGAAAGGGGGATTAATTTTTAAAATATACAAATTGGGAATATAGGCTCAAAAACACTTTACAGAAAAGGGTACGGTACACTATAAAAAAAGTTTGGAGGCCACTCCATATATAATGACAAACACAAAATAGGGGCTGTATGCCTATTGCTACCATGAATAACAATTTCCCTAGATTTTCTGGGTTTTTCAGTTTCACCAACACATTACACAAACTTGTAGACTGCTTATAGATGGATCTTGGTACTATGGCTAGTACCAAGCAAAATAATGGATTTCTAGGGCTAAGAAATCAAAAGTAGTTATTTCCAGGAGCCAATGCACACAATGGGGGCAAAATATCTAGAACCAAAAATATTGCTCCATTCATGGTGGCCATCATAAATGTTGTAGCAGAATCCATTTGACTACAACAATGAGATAACTATAAATCTCCATTCCAAATCTATTCAGCTTTGCTCTTAGAAACATTGCTCCTGTATCCTGGAATTTTAGAGCTGAAAAGCAGCATAGAGAGCATGTGATCCAATTCCCCGGTTTTACAAAGAAACTAAGACCCATAGAGGATGTTAAGTGATTTGCCCAAGGTCGCATCTGGAAATTCTTGAACTTCTCCTTTCATACTATTCTTCAGTCTTTCCATTTCTTTTCCATTCTAGTCTTTTATTCATCATCAACAACAATTACCAAACATGAGACTCTACTGAAAAATCAAAGAGGCTTCTTTGGTTTTTCTACCTCTGCTGTAATGATGGTGGGCAAATAAAGGAACAAACAGATTGTTGAAAATATTACATAATTATTATTCATCATCCTTTTTATACTAGGAACCTCAGAATTTAGTAGAAAGAGAATTAGTCTTGAAGTCCCACCTCTGACATAGACTGATTTATGTCATGTTACTTCATTGTGGTGATTTATTGTCCCAGCCCATCACCCTCTGGAAGAGAAATACATTTGGGGTTGGTAGAGTAAACGCCCTTCCTTATCTGTCCAATCCACATGATTTGTGACAGCAGTTCTGGGTGCAGGGAGCAGAGTCCAGGACATGGGAGTTCATGCCACGGGGACCTTCTAGCCAGAGGTTGCAATCAGCCCGCAGAGAATTCCCAAGAAGCTAGGGACTGGGGATGCAAATTGCAATTGGTTGGAACTAATGCTGCATAGGAACTGAGTTGACTGATGAACCTAATCGGCATCCCCTCTCCAGAGACTGAAGTTATTTAGGAGGAATTGTCTCCCAAAATGTTGGGCAAAAATCTTCATCTGTTGTTCTTGCTATACTAATTAAGTAGCAATGATGTGACTATTAATAATAATTAATGTGACTAATAAGAAATTAGTAGTATTAAAGCAGCTATTAAATAGTTAACAAGAACTGGGGTACTTAGACCTCTAAAACTGGGGGAACAAAATTGGTGGGGTCTAGCCAGTAGCACCAATGAGAGATATCCCTAAGCCCTTATTGGTGCCAGAGAAGCTTGGGGAAGGGTAAAATGCAAGAGATCTGGCCCTCTGGCACTGAAGGACAGAGTCTACCCATGTTATTTTAATGTGGGCATTAAGCATACTTCCTAATTGGTCCCAATGCCAGTTATTAATTGCCTATTTTGCTTCATTATATGGCTTTTGTTTGGATTTCAGATTTCCTGTTGGGTTTGGCAGCCTAGGCCAAGGTATTTTTGTCAGGCAGCCACAGACAACTCCACATGCTTATCTATATTAGTCTTGTCCTCTATCTTTTCCCTCTGTTGCACAAATATTAAGCATATAATAACCTATTAATAATTGCTTATTTAATTGAATTAATGTAGTACTTTGTGATTTACAAAGTGCCTTATATATATATATATATATATATATATATATTTGTAACAGGACTTTGACTCACATGCCTAAGACAGAGACACCCGTGTAGGAAATATCAGGTTCCTGCTTCTGGGAGAAAATACTATGCATTGCTTACCACCTAGGTTGGAGCAGTCTCTCTTCATTGGCTTGTTCAGCTCCATTTTTAAATTTACCTCATGGAGGCACAGTCACTCCCTCCCTTTCTGGTGGCTTCCACGAGTAAAGATCTCATTCATTCACAGCATGGGCACCAAACTGTTAGATGGGTGAGAAAAGAGCCACCTTCCCCTTTTTCTTAGGCCCTTGGTTCCCAAGAAACAGAATTTCAATGCTAGTCTATTTCAATTGTCCCTTTAGTTCTAGGATTGAGGGAATGAAGTCCTCAAAGCCTGGTACTCAAGTCATGGGAAACTTGGAGCCCAGGATTCCAGGCCAAAGGTTTCAACCGGCCCAGCAAGGAAGCCTGAGAAGCCAGGTTCCCAGGATACAAGCCCAGAGGAGCTCTGGACTTGGAACTTAATGGGACTAATGCTATTAAGGAATTGTTTTTGAGCTATGAAAATAATTCCTCTCTCTTCCACCCAGAGCTGAAGGAGAGGAAATTATGCCCTCAAGGTGTTGGAGATGTTTGTATGTTTGTTCTGGCTAGATATGCCTTTGAAATAAATATTTCTTCGTAAAAGCTAATCCATTAAGTGACTGAATTAAACTGGGATGACAGAACTTCTAAAATTGGGGGACCATAATTTGTAGAGGACTGAGTCAATGGTCATGGAAAAGGAAATGACAAACCACTCTAGTATCTTTGCCAAGAAAACTCCAAAAGGGGTCACAGAGAGTGAGACATGACTGAAAAATAACTAAACAGAGTTAGTTGTAGATATGACAGATGTTTCAACCTCCTAGGCCCCCACTACCTGAAGGCTAGTTATATTACATTTCATTCCTCCCCCAGCATTCCCTTGGACCTTCATGTCCTTCCCAGATTATTACATGGTGTCCCTACTTCGAGTGAATGATTTCACTACCTCCAAACCCAAGGAAATAGAGAATGAGAGAAAAGGAAGGGAGGGAGGGAGGGATAGAGGAGAGAAGGAAGGAAGGAAGGAAGGAAGGAAGGAAGGAAGGAAGGAAGGAAGGAAGGAAGGAAGGAAGGAAGGGAGGGAGGAAGGATGTTACAAGTCTGAAACCCTAATGAGCAACTCTTTCCAGATGAAATTGGTACAGCATCTCAACAGGTTCTAGCATGTGCTATATCTTAGCACAAAACTGGTCAGATGGAGCATTCACTTTGAGTGTGAGTGATTAAAGAGCATTTCAGGATGATCTAGAGTTTGAAAATTTTGTGGGTTCATAGCAATCCCAGACAATCAGCCTGTTGCAGAAGGACTACAAATTTACTAGTAAAATAATGAATTATGCAAGGAGATTGTGGGCACAACTTAATACTTTCAAAACCAGGTTTGAATAAATTTACATGCTTAGTTGTTTCACATCCCTAGGGATCCTACTTTGAAAGTAATGCAAGACTTTAAATTTCAGGGCAAAATTTTCTGTGGGTTCCCTCCTTCCCCTTCTTCTTTAGAGTCTTTCTAAATAATTATCCAATGTCAGCCTTTCTCTAGGTCATGTAGCTTGGTGAGGGATATAGAAGAAATTTCACTGCAAAAAGGATAAATATGTCTTTCAGAGCAGAACCAACCCCAGCACATTAGTCTCTCTCTTAGTCCTTTTGCCCCAGCTACTAAATTTTATTATATACTATTTCCTGGAAACTGATGTTTTCATGAGATCCAGAGCAAAAGCCTGTGGCCTCAAATGAAGCAAATACAAAGTTTTGAGATTTCCCAACTTTCCTTTCTGGTCAGCTCAGTTATTCCTTGGTCACTGTATATACCCAAAAGTGTTTCTTCTGTTAAAGTAAACCATTGGCTAATTTACTCAATTTGTATATTGAAAGACAGGATCCTGCTAGATTTTCCTGCACTGGTTAGATGCTCCATTTCTAAGTGTATTGGCTTAAGAAAATCTACCATATTTTATCTAGAAATCATTATGCTTCGGTGATACTAACTAGTTAGTCTCATGTGACATATGAAAAGTTTGATGGACATAGTTTCTGGGTAATTAATCATTTTATTAATAATGCTAGCATATTATTAGTAAAAGGAGGTCTTTTGGTTATCTCTCTTAGACCAAAGACCCCCTCACAGAACCTACCTGATGCTTATATGCCCTTGGAAGAGCAGGTGTTCCTAAGGGTGGAAATAAATTCTGATAGGCTAACAATTAATGAGAGAATGAATGAGAGGTGGGGTCATTCTAGTGAGGGTTTGGAATATGTGATTCTGGTCACTCAGTTTTGGTCAAAGAGAATTATCTGTATCCATATCCATATTTCTGTTTCCATTTCTTCTATTTGCCACTTCAATTTATTTGGTTAGAGGATGTGGGGGACCTAGGACAAGCAGTTATTTTTTGTGGCTGGAAACTGGCCATTTCTCCTGGAGATTCTGTTTTCTCCTCAGGCCCTTTGGCTGAAGCCCAGTGGTATCCCTCTTACTTGTGCATTTGTCTTAGACATCTGGGAGATTCCATTCAGTTCATTTGCCAGGCCTGTTTTGATAGTACAGTCTAGCCACAGTTTGTTGAAAATTCCAGAAGCTTTTCCTGGGTGGAAACCAGCCTAGTAGTCCAGAAGTAACAATGCCTCTTTTTAGTTAATACTCTTTACTTCCTTGTTATGATGTCTCATACTCCCTGGCACTTCTTCCTTGTACTGTGGCACTCTTAAAGTTCTTATATATGGCCAGTGGATACTGTTCCCTTGCTGATTGATCCACATTGGCATGGGCCAATTCTGTGTTTGCCCTGGCCTATAAAGTCTAGACCCTGAAGCACTCAGGGTCTTTTACCAGAGGACACATTTGTAGTTCTACATCTGGCCAGGTCTCATGTACTTGATCCATGGGACTGAGTACAAAGTCAAGCATGAGCAGCTCTCCAGAGGACTGCTGCTGTGAACAGTGTTAAGGTTCTGATTACATAGTATAGTGAACTCTCTATTTATTCAGCAGTAAACTAAAGCAAAACATTCACAGAAACCAAAGTACAGCATTCGTAACGTTATAACATAATTTATCACCAAAGCGGCCACATAGTTTTAAACAAAAGATACCATTCAGTAAGTCCTTAACTCAATCATTCTTAAGGAGCAAGCCTCCTTAAGGGACACAAAGTACAAAGGTCAAAGTTCTCCACCCCAGGTCACATTGTCTTAATCTCAGTCAAAAAGTCTTCTTTCTTCTTTATTGGAGGTTAGTTTCCAATCATCCCTGTGAGGTACAAGGTATAGAGTACAAAAGGTCTCCTACCCCTCGGCCACAGTAAATCATGATCTTCTCAGTGAGCACTAACTACTCAAGGAGAGGTCTTGACTCAAGGATGGCTCTCAGATTCTATGGTTCCTCTTCCAGGGTCCCAGCTTTTACCTGAATTTACCCAACTGTCACATGGATTCACAGGTAGGCAGCTCTCAGCTCCTTGTCTAGCTCCTCATCCAGTTCCATATGGAAGCTCGCAGTGTCCAATCCACCTCAAGTCCTTCACAGTTTCTGTTTCTGGGAAGACAAAACTTAACAGAGCCAAAACAACATTCATGCACATTGCTGGCACCATCATCAGTTCACTATCTGTGTGTGAAATCAAAAGAGACCCACAAACAAGCTCCAAGAGGTCAACACAAATCATCAGCATAGAAATCAACACAGACTCACAAACAAGGTCCAAGAGGTCAATACAAATCATCAGTAAAGTCCCAGGACCTCCAAAACCCTCCTTCAGGACTTCTGTGAACAGACAACCAGAAAATCCTCTTTCAGGGCTTCCAGTAAGGTCCCAGGGCTTCTGTACAAAGTATTACAAACCCAAAGCAACACAGACAGAACAGACAAACAGAGTGCTGGGAAACCACAAGTTTTCTGCTTCTCAACTCTGCTATCACAAGTGTTCTCTTCTCAGTTCTGCTTTTTCCCAGCTTGGGTTTCTCCTTATATATGGTCATCAGCTCCTCCCTGTTCCACCCACCTCTTACGTCCTGCCTGTTCCTGTCTTGGACAAGTCCCTCCCACTGTGGGTTTCATAAGTTCTGTTTCTTAACAAAGACTTGATAGAGTCATGGGCAAGGCTCAAAAGAAACTTGCCGGGGAAACAAGGTGCTAAATAATTAAATAGCTGAAACAAGGCACTAAGTACATCTTTGCTTGCCATTACACTGAGTAGAGCACAACCTTTTACCCTCCTGAGTTGTAATAAACCATGTTTCCAAATTCTCCAGTGTTCAGTATGTCTTCTTCCAAATCAAACTCCTGCCAATCACTACCACTTAAAGAGATTTTTCTCAATTCGAGCTAATACTTTTTTGTAATATAACCAGAGGTTCTAAGCTTATTTGCTCATAGCTAAAAAATCTTTCTTCATTAAAGGAGATTTATTAGTCAATACTATATGGTTTTATGATGGGATGGAGTTAGAGAACCGTGCGATAAGCTGGGTCATGATACCTGCACACTTTGACTATCCATGCAGACTGTGCAGAGGCTTACAAGAGGGTAGAAGCAAGAGATGCCAGTGAACTACACCAACTATTAATTCTTAGTTGGACCCTGAAGTATTTGGCTTGGGGGCTCCCCAGGACCACAAGAATAGGAGGATAGGTTGAGGCTGGAATTTAGCAGGAGAATGAGTGTGTTCTTGTTGCGTGAGTGGGATGTGGGATGTACTTGAGCTGCATCCCACAGGATCCAGCTCCCAAATTCCCTACCATTGGGAGAAAGATCTAGGGAGATTCCTCTGTCCATAATTGAAGGCTTCAGAAAGCAGCTCACAGAAATGCTGGTTGATGGCATCATCAGAGAATCCAGCAGACCTCGGGAATCATCCATGGAGAGATCTACAATAGCTGTTTATGCTTCATTTCCTTTCACTCTCATCTTAACTCTTTGCTTTCTGACTTCCAGCCTCATCATTGAACCAAAACCTCTTTTTCCAAAGTTATAAATAATGTCCTCATTGCTAAATCTAATGACTATCTGAATCCTTGTCCTTCTTTGATCCATCTGCAGGCTTTGCTAGTGTCAATAACCTTCTTCTCCTTGATACTCTGTTCTCTCTAGCTTTTCATGACATTACTCTGTCCTGGTTCTCCTCCTATCTGTCTGACTCCTCAATCTCAGTCTCCTTGACTGGATCTTTATCCTGGTTGTATACATTTAGTGTGCATACCCTCAGGTTCTGTCTAGGTTTCATCTCTTCTCCCTCTATACTATTTCTCTTGGTGATCTCAACATCTATTCCATTGATTCAATTATCTTCTATATGTAGATGATTCTCAGTTTGACTGACCTTCCTCCTGTCTCATGTCTCCTTCTGTCTATTATGCATCTCAAAGTGAATATCTGGTTTTAAATTCTTTAAATTTAATATGTCCAAAACTGAACTCATATTTCTCAACCCTCTCCCCCTCTTCCTAACTTTCCTTTTAATTTCTTTTTTTTTCTTTTTTGAGGCAGTCAGGGTTAAGTGACTCGACCAGAGTCACACAGGTAATAAGTTCTGAAGCAGCATTTGAACTCCAGTCCTCCTTACTCCAGAACCAGTGATCTGTCTACTGTGCCACCTAACTGCCCCTCCTTTTACTTTCAAGGGCACCTCCCTCCTCCCTGTCACCCAGATTCACAACCTAGGTATCTTCCTCAACTCCTCACTCTCTCATAGCTATAACATATAAAAAGTTCAAGAGATATAATTTCTGGGTAGTCATTTTACTCATTATGGCTAGTGAGTAATTAATAAAAGGATGGTCATATTGCCTTCTCTCATGAACCAGAGAGGGATCATAGTGACCAGTTGGTGTTATATGCCCTTGGAAGAATAATGTTCCTGATGGCAGTCAACTCTGATTGGTTAATAATTAATGAGAAGAATGAATATTATAGAAGAGTTGGACCTACTCTAATGAGGGATTTTGTCACTCTTATTTATCTCTACCAAGACCACCCCCAGTCTTGGGCAATCTAGACAAAGGATTTATACCCCACCTCCACTCACCTACCTACTCTCCCACCCAAGCCTGAGTAGAACACAACAGGCTTCCCCACTTAGGTAGGGTCTAAACAAGATAGAGGAGAAAGTTAATCCAGTCTCATTACCAGCAATATCCTTCAGATGCTGGCTGAACCTATAAGGGAATGATTTCTGAATGAGGAAATAGAAAGGGGAAAAGCCTTACTCTTTTTTTTAATATTTGAAACATTTAATTTTAAGACCTCGAATTTCAGATCCATTTCCTTCCTCCCTTGTCACCCATTCCCTCTGGGAAGATAAGCAATTCAGCATATGTTGTACATGTCTAGCTATGCAAAATATTATCATAGTAGATATATTGTACAAGGCTGCTTATAATTCCTTCCTACTCATCCCACCCCCCACCTGGTCCATTCCCTACATAATTCTGTCCCTCTTCTATAGTGGGTACTTCTAACCTCCCCTCCCCCCAAGGATGCCCTCCCATCCACCATCCCCCCTCTCATCCCCCTTCCCCCTATTCTGCTGCAGGTTGAGATATCACATTTAGTATGTATGTCATTCTCTCCCTGAACCAAATTCAATGAGAGTGTGATTTTGCCTTTTTGCCTTCCTATTCTCCCCCTCCCTTGCAACCACTTCCCCTTGCTTCTTCTACATGAGATAGTTTACCTTACCTTGTCTCTCCCCATCTCCTCTTGCCACTTTCCTCTCTCACCTCATAATTTCATCCCTTGAGTAACCTCCCTTCCCAAAAAAATTCGACCTATGCCCTCTATCCATATATAACTGTAAACATATATACACACAAATTCACATATGCATTCATATGACCACACACCCTTCTTCCATTATATTCATAGTGAGAGAGATTTCATCAGTCATAGTTATTGTTTTTCCATATAGGAATGTAAATAGTTCAACTTTGATAGGTTCCTTTTGATTTCTTTTCCCTGATTACCTTCTCTGGCATCTCTTGCTTCTTGTGTCTGGATGTCAAATTTTCTATTCAATTCTGGTTTTTTCCTCAAAAATGCTTGAAAGTCCACTATTCCACTGAATGACCATATTTTCCCCTGAAACAAAATACTCAGTTTTGCTGGGTAGCTGACCCTTGGGTTCAGTCCCAGCTCTTTTGGCCTCTGGAATATCATATTCCATGCCCTCCTATCCCTCAGTGTAGAAGCTGCCAGGTCCTGGGCTATTCTGATTGTGTTTCCACAATATTGAAATTGTTTCTTCCTGGCCGCTTGTAGTATTTTCTCCTTGATCTGGGGATTCTGGAACCTGGCTATAATATTCTGGGAGATTTCTTTTTGGGATCTTTTTCAGGAGGTGATCTGTGGATTCTTTCAACCTCTATTTTGCCCTCTGGATCTAAAACATCAGGGCAGTTTTCCTTGAGAATTTCTTAAAGGGTGATTTCTAGGTTCTTTCTTTGATCATGGCTTTCAGGTAGTCCAATAATTTTTAAATTGTCTCTCCTGGATCTATTTTCCAGGTCAGTGGTTTTTCCCATGAGATATTTTACATTGCCTTCTAATCTTTCATTTGTTTGGATCTGCTTAACAGCATCTTGATTTCTCATAAAGTCATTAGCTTCCATTTGCTCCAGTCTAACTCTGAAGGAATGAATCTCCTCAGTGAGCTTTTGAGATTCTTTTTCCATCTGGAAAATTCGACTTTTTAAGGCATTCTTCTCCTCATTGCCCTTTGGGCCTCCTTTGCCATTTGAGTTAGTCTATTTTTTAAGGTGTTGTTTTCCTCAGTCAGGCTGTTGACCCTCATTTCATACTTTTCCTGCATCCTTCTCATTTCTCTTTCCAATTTTTCCTCCACTTCTCTTATTTGATTTTTAAAGTCCTTCTTAAGGTCCTCTATGGCCTGCAACCCGCTCATGTTTTCCCTGGGGCTTTTGGAGCAGGACTTCTGACCTCACAGTCCTTTTCCCGCTCTTTGCCCCCAAAATAGGAGTCTAGGGTTGCATTTTTCTGTTTCCTTTGCCTTGGCATGTTGCCACTTAATTACTTGACTTTTGGGCTTGTTGCCACACTATGGCTTTAAGGCCAGATAGGGGAATTTTCGTCCCGAACATGTGGGAGGGCAACTTCCGTTTCTGGCAAGCTGTAAACCTACCCACGACCTCCACCCCAGATCACAATCCAGATCCAGGGAGGTTAAAGCAAGAGCGATTACCCCCCCAAGACTGATCACTGGATCTCCCTACAGTTCGCAGGCCAGGAGCTGGAGCTGCCTCTGAAAACTACAGAATGGCGTGTCTCCTCAGTGGCTTCTAGCCCCCAGGGGAGGAAGCCAACACATTCCCCAAATACTGGTCCCAAAGTCCATAGGGCACTAACCTCTCACTCTGTCCTAGGCATGTCTATGTTGATAATTCTGGAGTCACCACAGCTGCTGGTGTTCTGGGGTCTCTCCAGCTGGCTGCTGGCCCTGCCGCCCTGGGGCTAAAACCTTGGCTCACGGGGACCTGGGCTCGGCTCGGCTCCCCGCGCTCTAAGCGCTGAGCACTGCTGGCTCCCAGATCTCTGTGCTGGTCCTTCCTGCAGGGCTGCTGGGCTGTCCTTAGCGGGAGGTTAGCTTCTCTGTGTCATTCTGTGGGTGCTGGGGCTCCAGAAGTTGTTCAGAGTCCCCTTTTACATAGTTTGGGGGAAATCTGGGGGCAGAGTGGCTTGGATTAGCTGTTTCTACTCTGCCATCTTGGCTCCGCCCCAAAAAGCCTTACTCTTAATTCAATAAGAGAGAAATAATCATTTCTCTCACTCCACATATCTGATATGTGACCAAGTGTCATTGATTCTATCTTCACAGCATCTCTTGAATACACCCCTTTCTCTCCTCTGACCACGCCACCACTCTGGTGCAAGCATAGCCTTATGCCTTGACTATTGCTATAACTTCCTGGTTGGTTTCCATGCTTCAAGTTTCTCCCCATGATCAGCCAACTCCAATGGCTCCCTCTTAGCTTCAGGATCACATATAAGATCCTTTTTTTTTTTTTTTTTGCCTTTCAAGCCCTTCACAACCTATCCCTTTCCCATTTCTTTCCAGTCTTTACTCCCTTCCACATACTATAACACTGAAATGCTTGTTAATACTCGCCCGTGATACTCCACCTCCCAGTTATATTTTCACTAGCTGTCAAACATACCTTCATTGCTCTCCCTCCTCACCTTTGTCTTCTGGTTTCCCTGGCTTCTGTCAAGTCTCAACTAAAATCCCACCTGAAACTTTTTCCAGTCTCCCTCATTTCCAGTGCTTTCCATCTAAGATTACCTTTGGTCTACCCTGCACATATCTTGTATGGACTGTTAACAGGACTTTAATGAGCCCGTGTCTAACCTGAGAATGATGGAACAGCAGACCAGAGACAAAGTACCAGTAATCAGGTAGCCATTTAATTAATTAGTTTCATTATGGGGAAGACATTTGCAAATCGGAAATTCTCCTGACCAGAATTCTGCCTCACTGAAGTGAAGATAGAGATTATATAAATAAATCACAAGTAGGAAGGGGGGAGGAAGGTGGAGTACAAAAAATGTTTTCTGGGGCTCAAGTGGTTTCCTATAACAAACCCTAAAATGAAAGACACTACAATAATTCTGGAGTCTTGTGGGAGCAGTATTGCTCAAGTCCTTGGGGGCTGTTACATGGTGGATCACAAGACCAGAATTCTGTGACTGGAACAGGGTCTACAGTGTTTTATTCTCTTCCCTTCAGGTACTCAGGCAGAAGGATTCCAATGATGGTGAGTATTGTCAAACTTTGATTTATCTTTTTTTTTTTTTTTAAAGCAATTGGGGTTAAGTAACTTGCTCAAGGTTACACAGCTAGTCATTATTTATGCGTGGGTGCTCATTTTCTGAGGCCAGATCTGATCTTGGGTCATCCCAACTCCGAGGCCGACGCTCTTACTCACTGTGCCACCTAGCCGCCCCTTTAGGGCAATTGGGGTTAAGTAACTTGCCCAAGGTTACACGGCTAGGTTTTTGTTTGTGTGGATTAAGTGTCTGAGGCCGGCTCCGAACTCAGGTCCTTCTGATTACAGGGCCGGCGCTCTATTCACTGCGCCACCTAGCCGCCCCTTGATTTATCATTTTAAACTGTATTGTGAGCTCTCTCACAAGAGAGGCAATTCTGAAAAATCTAATCTATTAGTATATTCATTACACATGTCATATCAATTATTATAAAAATCCTAATTCCCTTCACAGGACACAGTTATTTGTATGCTGTCTCTCCATCATTCTGTGAGTTCCTTGAGGTCAGGAACTGTTTTTCCCTTTCTTTTTATCTTCAGCCTTTTATACAATGTCTGGCACATAGCAAATACTTAATAAAATAAAAAGTTGTTGACTGACTGAGTGCCTGGTCCTAATTGTGATAGTAACAAATAGATCTCTCCTTCAAGAGACTCTGAGACTGCTCAGGTACAGGCTTTCCCTAAGACTTCCCTCTTACCCCAAGGTTCCTATGGGGCCTCTCTGCTCTAGATTTTGCTACAGATGCTCCCAAGTCACCCCAGCCTGCTTTTATCTAGAGCCCCTTTCTTCCCTCTATGTTCAGGATTGCAGTCCTGCTGACTAGTCACTCTGGGGCTATTGTATGCCACGCTTTTAACCTATTCTAGCTTACCTACTTCAAGGTGCCTAGAACATTCCTAAAATCATTCTATGCCTTACTGGCCTGGAAGGCATTTTCTACAGATTTTTATCTTTATTTTGTTAGTCATTGTTCTGTTTTTAAATTTTGCTGGGGATGTCTGTAGGGGAACTGGGCTCCTCTAGGCATTAACATGCCACCATCTTCCTAGAATCCACAGAGATAGGATTCTAACCCAGAGCTGCTGATTCCAAATCCAGTGCTTTTTAAATGATACCCTATGGCCCCAACTATACCACAAATCAATCTACTTAGCATTGTTTTGTCCAGTACTAATGATAAACTCTACCACCATCTCCACACTTGCTTGGCTGGTGATGAATAGCACCAATTTTCCAAATGGCAGAGGGCATTAAGTAGGATACCATGACTCATGGATGCATAATAGGTTAGTTGGAGCAGGGAGAATGCTGACACAGGAAGACCAAATAAGGTTGTTTCAAGAGTATAGGTACTGAGGGCCTGAACTAGAGTGCTGCCTATGTAAGTGGGGAAGGCATAGCTGAGAGATCCTGTGGAGATAAAAACGAGGAGATTTGGCAAACTTGGAAAGTCAGTTAGGCATGTATTATTTTCACCATTTTATAGTTAGGGAATCTAAGGTCCAGGAAGAAGGAATAAATTACCCATAATTTTCTGTTATGTGGCATAGGAAAAGTCTGAGAGGCATAATTTCTGGGTAATTAAGAATTATGTTATTAATTATGACTAGTAAATAATTAACAAAATGTGGTTAGTGGCACTCTCAGGAACCAAAGAGGCTTCTCAATGCTTGTATACTCTTGGAAGAGTGGGTAAAGAATGGTTAATAATTAATAAAAGAATGAATATTATAATGGGAGGTGGGGCTATTCTAATGAGGGGCTGGAGTGGGGACAACTATGACTTTGATCATGTCTTTCTTAAAGAGACCAAGTCTACACCTGGAAGCCCCCACCCACTCAATCTAGACAAAAGGGATCTACTCTGTCCTGACCAGTAGAACACAATGGGCCAGAATTCACTTAGATTAGATTCTCTTTGTAAGGGTGTGTACCCAGAGGATTTGGGCAATCTCATCCATCAGCAATGTCCTTCACAAGGACTGGACTTTGAGGAAATAGAAAGGGAAAAAAACCCTGGATCTCCCCAATATTATCATTTCTCTTAGTAAGTATCAGGGCCAGGACTCAAACCTAAGTCTCCTAATTTCACATCCAGTGATTTTTCTGTGCCATCATGCCAAAATGCCAATTTTGGTCATGCAGTGGTCACCCATGATTCCAAAGGGTCAGTGATGAAAAATGCTACTTACCTGTTGACAGAAGTGATAGATTAAATATGCAGAATGGGACATACATAGTCAAAGTGAGTCAAAGTTGCTTGACAACATGTATTTGATATAAGAATTTTGTTGTTTTGTTTTTCCAATGGAATAAAAGGGAAGAGGGACACAAAGGTGGAACAGAGAGAAAATTGGTGTTTGTTCACTCAAAAAATAAAAATTTAATTTTAATTTTTAAAATTTAAACAGAATTACTTATCCCCTTCCCAGTCTAGTAACTCAGACTCAGGGGTTAAATTGCAGTAAGTGATAAAAACAGATTAAAAAGCAACTTTACTAAAAAAAAAAAAAAAAGCAACTTTACTGACCATCTGAGATTTACAACACACAATTTACATAGTTAAATGGGATACTGATTCAGGTCAAATGCTGCTCTCCTCTTCTATAGTCACCACAGCAACCAAACCATCAAAATAAGAAAGGAAATAACAGCAAGACAACATTGTCCCTGGCTCATCCGAAATAAACATGGAATTCAGGAATATATGAACATGTCAGTATTACACTTAGAAAACATCTGTGCCATGACATGGCTAGCCAACAGGGTAACATTGCAATAAGCCAAAGTTGTCCAAAAGAGAGATATGTCTTCATGAATAAATTATTTTAATGAAATTTTGGAGTACCTACTGCTATCCCTTCCACATAGCATTCAGACTCCATCAATTCTTTCTCTGGAAGTGGATGAGTCCTTTCGAATTGTTTTGGAACATTGTATTGCTAAGAATAGCTATCATTTATATCATGGTACAGTACTGCTGTTACTGTGTACGCTGTTCTGGTTTTGTTTACTTCATTTTGCATCAGTTCATACAAGTCTTTCCAGGCTTTTCTGAAATCCATCTGCTCATCATTTCTTACAGCACAGTAATAGCCCATGATAATAATTTACTACAAATTGTTCAGTCATTCCCCAATTAATGAGAGCAACTCCTCAATTTTCAATTCTTTGCCACCAAAAGAGCTGTTAAAAATGTTTTTATACAAATTGGTCCTACCCTCCCTCCTTTTTCATCTCTTTGGGATACAGATCTAGTAGTGGTATTGCTCAAAGTGTATGCACAATTTTATAGGTTTTTGGCAAGGTTCCAAATTGCTCACCAGAATGGATGGATCAGTTTGCAACTCCACCAAGAGAGCATCAGTATTCCAATTTTTCCACATCCCCTCCAACATTTATCATTTTCTTTTTCTGTCATATTAGCCAATCTGATAGGTGTGAGGTAGTATTTCAGAGTTATTTTAATTTGCATTTCTCTAATTAATAGTGATTTAGAGCATTATTTTAATATTACTATAGAGAACTTTGAAGATTTTCAGATTCATCTGAAAACTACCTATTTATATCCTTTGACCATTTATCAATTGAGGAATTCTAGGGTTGTTCTAACTACAGGACTTTGGGAGGGCTAAAGGCCTTATGCTCAAATGACTTGGGAACGGTCTACTAGATATCAACAGCAAGATCACTATACCAGGGCACCATAGGATTCAGTAAGGATACCCTAGTTTCCTTTGGAGACTCTTGGGGAAAGACTACCAAGGAAACGGGCACCCTTTCTTTGGTGGAGATAGGTAAAAGTCCCTCTCTTTGAGATTCATTTCCTATGGCTAATCATGGTGCCATGGATATTACGGGAACAGATAAGTTCTTGGGAGTCAGTATCTGTAGATAGGGCTAGGAAGCCCTTAGAGCTAACCAGACCATGCATTTTAGTTAATACTAAACAATATCCGTTCCTGGGCTTTTGGGGGTAGGTGGGTGGAGGATGGGGAGGAGAATAAGAGAAGGAAGAGAGAGGGGGTGTTAATGAATATGAAGGAGGCTAGAGTACATTACTCTACATTTACATACACATTCCTCTTATAATAATTCCATGTAGTAAATGATTAGAAAAGTTGAAATATTAAGGAAGAGAAGTATGATGAATGCTATGTATTAACTATAAACGCATTAATTTTACAGGGGAAAAAACCCAACAACACAATTAACGTTTAACTAAAAAAAGTCTTGGAGAATTCTGATGTTCACTGAAAGAACCTTATCCTCACCTTGTAAAGCAATCTATGGAAGCTTTCATTTCATTTGTAACATTTATGTTCATATTAAATCTTCAAAATTTGCAACCAACAAAACAAAAATTCTAAACTGACTGGATGCCCAACATGATATTTGTGTTGTCTTGTAAAAGACCATCCCACAGTTTACTTTTCTTTTTTCCAGCTAAGCAACAACCAATATGTATTTAAAAATATACTTGAAAATAAAATTTGTTTATATTTTAAATGTCTTGACTTGTTGTTTAATATGTTTACAAAGAAGCAGATTAGTATGTTAAAATAATTTGATAACTGTATTTCAATATAATTGTTCCTTTATAATCCTATGCATTTTATTTTACTCATTTAAAAATATTACTCTGAAAAGGATTCATAGGCTTCACAAGACTGCCAATGAGATCTATGATAAAAAAATTTTTTAAAAGGTGGAGAACCTCTATTTTAAATTAGCTACATGTTCTTCCCAACAGATTAAAAAGAGGCCTAGAGGTTTTTTGGACTCTTTGGGTTTTGAAGAAGCCCTGTCCTCCGCCTATGTATTTTGCAGAGCCCTAATTTATTAAGTTATTCACACAAGTCTGCCTCTTTCAAGTAGGGCCCAAAAGAAATAAGGTCTTAGGAGACCTAAAGCAGGATCTCTAGAAGTCTCTCATACTGGCTCCTTTTGATCCTATAGGGACTATGTTCTTACATATTCTCTGTGCATACACACCACTTGAGTGGAATCTTTGACAGGCATCCAGAAGCTTCTACAGCCATAAGTCCCCTGAAACAGCTGCTCACTATTTGTAGAATAGCTACTTGATTGTAATTGGACCATTGGATTATAAGTGCTACGAAGTGGATGATATTGGGTCCTTTATCCAGAGGTATATGTTATGAGTTGAGTAATGTCAAATGGCCCATCCTATAAGATGCAGGAGCCTTCCTTATTAAATGGAAATGGTACATTAAAGCTCATTCTCCCCCAGGTCCCTTAGTGCCCTTCATAAACAAGTTGTGACTTTGCCTTGAAATGAGATTCTTCCAAAAGATTAGTAAAATATAATATAATGTAGACTATTATGTATTAAAATATTAACTACAGATTCATTTCCTATACAGAACAATATAGACAATACTTTCAGAAAAAAAATACTTTGCTCCACAAGCAGTAGAAAATACATGATTCAAAAGCACAAATATTATCTAATTTCTGCATAGCAGAAAAAGCAACATGAAGTCAGGGGATTTCCAATATTTTGTTTAGTTTTTACTTAACAAAGTACGTAGTCCCTTTCTGAAATTTTTATTTGAAGACTTCAGACTTTGACTTCTACCACAGTGAGGTACAAAATTATAGATCCCAAAGCTTCTAAAAATAAGCAAATGGAAATGATATGATTAGAAGAAAATGCAGAATTCATCATTCTCCTACTCTTGTGGGTTTTTTTTTAAATCTTGTACCCTATTAACAGGAAATAATTGATTGACCTTCCCCCAGAATTACAATTAAGTTATGCATGTCTGAGTAGTACACTGTGTCAGCAACAACATATTCATTTAGGAGTCACCAAGATATCAAAGGAGAAGACAGTGGATGTTCTGTCCTGGACAGATAAATGGATTCTTCTTGAGGTGGTCAAGCTTCAAAGACATGTTGAAATCCACACTAAAAAACCAAGTGAAATTAGAACTCAATGATACTACCCTCAGTTTCCTTAGAATTCAGATGAAGTCACCTTCAGAAAGCTTCTTGCTCAACTCTGAGAAATGTTTATTTCCTACTTATTCCCTAAAGTTAGGGTTGGACCCTGAAACTTATCCTAATGGGATTTATGGTTTTATAGAAATCCCTGATTGAGAGTCAAGAGACCTGTAGCCTAGTCCCAGCTTTGGCTCTGATTTGGTGAGATTTTGTAAAAGTTACTTCACCTCAGACTTGATGTGAAAAGAATGGGGGTCACACTAAATGATATGGAAGGTCCCTTCCAGGACTAGCACTTAAATATTTACCTAGTGACTTGATGATAATCTGTTTTTTGAAGGTTTATTCTTTCAGTGGCTTACTTTTGCTTCTATACAATTTGAAGTTGATATTAATACTAAATGGGCATCTATCATACAAACCTGCTTGCTTTTGAATTCACAGAGCAAGATTCAGAAAAAGGAAATTCATCCTAAAATGAAATGAAGGAGATTTTCATTTTCTCCCAGTACAGATGGTGCAATAACTATGCATAGTGCATATACATCTTTATACGTTCAGATCATACCCCATTTGAACCCAGATAAATACAGAGAGACTGATTAGGAAGAAAAACTAAAATAATTCTATGGGTTTGATGCCATTTTTACCTGAAGGTGCAATGGTGATAAAGTGACCAAGAGTGAGAGGTGATTGTTACTGACTTTGCCAGATGCTACTAGCCTCAGTGGATGTTGGGGTCACTTGACGCACACCACGCCTTTAGTTTCTTTTTGACTCCACCCCATTAACACATGCCCCTAAACCATGGAAGCTGGGTGGGCACAGAGCACAATAAAGGGAAGAGTACAGAGACTGCGAACCACAAGTCAGCAAATTTTGCTTCAATTCTTGGAAAAATTCTTGAATGATTTATTAATAAGGTTGTTATTTATCCTTCGTTCTCCAAGAGGACCAATTACATCAGGAGGATGAGGTCTTGACTTGCAAGTGAATTGAATTTAAGTGAGTCAGAGTTGCACAAAATTGTAAGCCTCACCCTCTCTTCCTGAGTCATCAGGTCCAATGGCAAGACGAAAGTCAGGATGACTGGTTGATGACCTGGGATGCAGTGGATGATATTGGCATCTTTGATGTCTGACCAAACTCTAAGCATTCCACAACACCTGCTTCAGCTGTCTTTATGGTCATTGTAACAATTTTTTCTCATCCACCCATTCTACTGAGAGAAGTCTTCACAAACTTGAGGTAGACACCCTCTGACTCACCTACAGGTTCGTGGCCAGTTGATTACCCTCAATCTGGTTCAGCTCATCTGCTGAGACTTTATGTGGGTGTGGCCATTGAGCACACTTTGGCTTCTTAGAGCCTCAGGCGAGAGTTGAGTGCCAGGTAAACAACAAAGGTAAATGGCAAGCCCTGAAAAGCACTCTCCAAGTCCTTTTACCATGAGATCTAGTCCTCTTTGAACACCCATACTCCCCATTAATACAGTAGTTAGTAAATGAATGTATGATTCAGAGAAAGTAAAAGATTCAGTCAAATTATATACACCACAACTATATTATTATAAATAAAACCAAGACAAAAATGCATGCAGAGCAATAAATGCAATAAGATTTTTTTTAGAGCAATTGAGGTTAAGTAACTTGCTCAAGGTTACACAGCTGGTCATTATTTGTGTGTGGGTGCTTATTTTCTGAGGCCGGATTCGATCTCGGGTCATCCCAACTCTGAGGCCTGCGCTCTTACTCACTGCGCCACCTAGTCGCCCCTGCAATAAGATTTTTTTTAAAGTGAGACTGAATGGACAAGAATGAATCAGGATGGGAACCTAGATTAAGATACTTAAAACATACCTATTCTAAACTAAGTAAATCACTTAACAAGTTTACTTGGTTGTGCTGGTGTTCATTGTTAAGTTTTTAGTAAAAAAAAAAATTAAAATAACAATCTATTTGCATGGATCTCAGACTACACCCAGTAAGATGAGAGTTCAAACCCTCATTAATTGGAATTCCAGGATTTGTCATCCCAGAGATAGAACATTCCTTACTGCCCTGCAAGAACCAGGTCAACATGGGAACCTGAGGGCCAAAGTTCCATTAGGCTGGGAGCTTTCGAATTACTCTGGGGTGATGGACAGCCGCCAGGGAAGCATCTTATAAATGTGAGCACCACCAAAAGGGATACCCAGGGGGGTCCTGTAGAAGTCATGCAGTGTGTGTTTCAGGATTGGAGAATAAGCCTATGCTTTGTGGAATAAATAGCTCAGACTAAGTCTATCAGTATTAGGAAAACTGAGGAAAGGTTTTGTCTTTGATTTCCCTATTTCCTATGCTGGCTTTCTTAGCAAGTACCCTTATAGGATGCTTTGGATATTCCTTTAAATTGTTTCTTGACCCTGATTTTTTTTTGATTCACACAAAATTCACAGTCAATTATAAATGATTTGTACTACAATTATTCAGAATGGGAAATGAGAAATGGAAGAAATCAGTGGCTTGATAGAATTACACAGAACTAAAAATTAGGATCAGGGATTAAAACCTATCCTTAGTGATCAGATTTGGGTTCTGATCTGGAGTCTGAGGTGTAAAGATTTTATTAATAATTTGTATTTTTGTAAGTACTCTAAAATTGTAGGGAAAATGGGGTACATTGTGGATTTGCCCTTAAAGTAATACTGTAAGCTCACTGTTCTTTGTAGCCAAATTTAGGAAGAAATTCCCACTACCACTCCCCTAAAAAATCCAGATAGGTAATAATATTCATGGAAATAAACTATTTTCTCTCTAAAATTAAAAAAAGTGCTATGTTTGGAATCAGAATACCTGTGTTTGAATTGGCTGTAATATTTGGTATTTTGGTGCCACCGGACAAGTCCCTTTTCCTTTCTGGATCTTATCTCATCTGTAAACCAGTGTGGGGTGGGGGAGGGGAATATGATGTTCAAACTCCTTTCCAGCTCTTGAGTCTGTAGTCAAAACTCCTGAGTTTAAATCCTGGTTCTGCTGCTTATTACCCCCTGTAACCTTGGGCAAAGCACTTAACTTCTCTGGCTCTATAAAATGTTTCTGTTGGACTAGATGGTGTCTAAGATTCCTGCCAGCTATAAATCTATGATCCTATGAACATCTAGGAAAGGAAATAGTTATGAAAAAGAGATAGCATAGATTCATCAAGGACAGGTCATATCAAACGAAACTTGTTTCCTTTTTTGACAGGGTTACTAAGTTAGTAGGACCAGGGGAATTCTGTAAATGTAGTTGACCTAGATTTTAGCAGGGCGTTTGGTAAAACATCACATACTATTCTTGTGGAGAAGATGTAAAGATGTAGCTTAGAAGATAATAACAGTAATCAGGGATCCTTAACCTGGGGTCTGTAGAATTGTTTTTTAAAAAAAATTTCATAATCATATTTCAATATAATTTGTTTCCTTTTTAATCCTATGTATTTTATTTCATACAGTTGAAAACATTTTATTAACATAAAATTAACATATTAAAACACGAAATTTTATGCATTTATTTTGAGAAAAGGTCCATAGGCTTTAACAGACTACCAAAGAGGTCCATAACTCAAAAAAATTAATTAGGGGAGGCTAGGTGGTGCAGTGAGTAGAGTGTCGGCCCTGGAGTCAGAAGGACCTGAGTTCGGATCCAACCTCAGACACTTAATGCACACACAAAAACCTAGCCGTGTGACCTTGGGCAAGTTACTTAACCCCAATTGCCCTCCAAAAAGCAAAAAAAAATGTTAATTATATGAATTTAATATTTGATGGCTCAGTGTCATCTTGACAGGAGATCTTCAGGGCACTGACTTAGAAGGAATAACTAACAGACTGAATGACAGAATCAGGATCCAAAAACACCTTGACAGGCTGGGACATTAAATTTAATCTAATAAGTTGAATGTGAATATCAAGGGAAAATTCAATAAGGATAAAATGTAAAGTCTTATGCTCATTTCAAAAAACTCTATTTCAAAGTTTAAGATGAAAAAGGCATGGTGAGAGCCATTTGTTCATCTGAAAAAGATTTGGGACTTCACTGAACTGAACTTTAATATGAGTCAGCAACGTAATTTTGAAGCAGAAAAAATAAAAAGCTAATGTAATCTTTTTTTTTAAACAAATGCTTTATTAACTTCTGTTTTACATCATTCATTTCCGCCAGATTTTGAGTTACAATCATTTTCCCCCCATTATTCCCTACCCAACCTCCCAGAATAGCAGTCCCACAAGATATCGCTTCCTCCAATCTGCTCTCTCCCATACCTTCTCCCATACCCCCATCGACTTTTCCATTAGAGGAAGGTGAATCTTTGTGTCCCAATGCCTGCATATCTTATCTCCCTATTACAAGCAAAAGAGTATTAATAATAGTATATATATATTTGAAACATTTAATGTTACGACCTCGAATTTCAGATCCATTTCCTTCCTCCCTTGTCATCCATTCCCTCTTGGGAGATAAGTAATTCGGTATATGTTGTACATGTCTAGCTATACAAAACATTATCATAGTAGATATATTGTACAAGGCTGCTTATAATTCCCTCCCACTCATCCCACCCCCCACCTGGTCCATTCCCTACACGATCCTGTCCCTCTTCTATAGTGGGTACTTCCAACCTCCCCTCACCCCAAGGATGCCCTCCCATCCATCATCCCTCCTCTCATACCCCTTCTCCCTATCCTGCTGCAGGTTGAGATATCCCATTTAGTATGTATGTCATTTTGTCCCTGAACCAAATTCAATGTGAATGTGGTTTTGCCTGTTTAGTCTTCCTTATTCTCCCCCTCCTTTGCAACCACTTCCCCTTGCTTCTTCTACATGGGATAGTTTACCCTACCCTATCTCTCCCCATCTCCTCTTGCTACTTTCCTCTCTCACTTCATAATTTCATCCCTTGAGTATTCTCCCTTCCCAACAAATTCAACCTATGCCCTCTATCCATATATAACTGTAACCATATACACACACATTCACATATGTATTCATATGACCACACCCCCCTTCTTCCATTATTTTCATAGTGAGAAAGATATCATCAGTCACAGTTATTGCTTTTCCATATAGGAATGTAAATAGTTCAACTTTGATAAGTTCCTTTGGATTTCTTTTCCCTGATTACCTTCTCAGACATCTCTTCCTTCTTGTGTCTGGGTGTCAAATTTTCTATTCAATTCTGGTTTTTCCCTCAAGAATGCTTGAAAGTCCTCTATTCCACTGAATGACCATATTTTCCCCTGAAACAAAATACTCAGTTTTGCTGGGTAGCTGACCCTTGGGTTCATTCCCAGCTCTTTTGCCCTCTGGAATATCATATTCCATGCCCTTCGATCCCTCAGTGTAGAAGCTGCCAGGTCCTGGGCTATTCTGATTGTGTTTCCACAATATTGAAATTGTTTCTTCCTGGCTGCTTGTAGTATTTTCTCCTTCATCTGGGGATTCTGGAACCTGGTTATAATATTCCTGGGAGTTTTCTTTGGGGGATTTTTTTCAGGAGGTCATCAGTGGATTCTTTCAACCTCTATTTTGCCCTCTGGATCTGTAGACATCAGGGCAGTTTTCCTTGAGAATTTCTTGAAGGGTGATTTCTAGGTTCTTTCTTTGATCATGGCTTTCAGGTAGTCCAATAATTTTTAAATTGTCTCTCCTGGATCTATTTTCCAGGTCAGTGGTTTTCCCATGAGATATTTCACATTGCCTTCTAATCTTTCGTTTGTTTGGATCTGCTTAACAGCATCTTGATTTCTCATAAAGTCATTGGCTTCCATTTGCTCCAGTCTAACTCTGAAGGAATGAATCTCCTCAGTGAACTTTTGAGATTCTTTTTCCATCTGGCAAATTCGACTTTTTAAAGGCATTCTTCTCCTCATTGCCCTTTTGGGCCTCCTTTGCCATTTGAGTTAGTGTATTTTTTAAGGTGTTGTTTTCCTCAGTCAGGCTGTTGACCCTCATTTCATACTTTTCCTGCATCCTTCTCATTTCTCTTTCCAATTTTTCCTCCACTTCTCTTATTTGATTTTTTTTTTTTAAGCAATTGGGATTAAGTACCCCCCCAAGACTGATCGCTGGATCTCCCTACGATTTGGAGGCCGGGAGCTGGAGCTGCCTCTGAAAACTGCAAAATAGCATGTCTCCTCAGAGGCTTCTAGCCCCCAGGGGAGGGAGCTGACGCATTCCCTAAATACCAGTCCCAAAGTCCATAGGACACCAACCTCTTGCTTTGTCCTAGGCATGTCTATGTTGATAATTCTGGAGTCACCACAGCTCCTGGTGTTCTGGGGTTCCTCCAGCCGGCTGCTGGCCCTGCCGCCCTGGGGCTAAAACCTCGGCTCATGCGGACCTGGGCTCAGCTCGGCTCCTGCGCTCTGCGCTGCCAGGTCCCAGACCACTGTGCTGGTCCTTCCTGCAGGGCTGCTGGGCTGTCCTCAGCGGGAGGTTAGCTTCTCTGTGTCATTCTGTGGGTGCTGGGGCTCCAGAAGTTGTTCAGAGTCCCCTTTTACATAGTTTGGGGGGAATCTGGGGGCAGAGTGGCTTGGATAAGCTGTTTCTACTCTGCCATCTTGGCTCCGCCCCCCAAAGCTAATGTAATCTTAAATTGATTTAGAGTTTTCGGGAGTAATGGTCTTGGTCAGAACACATGGTGTTTAGAGCTGCGCGGTGAAGGGACTTGCATATGTGTGATATAATGATAAGTTGATATTTAGCTAGGAGGAGAAAAGATTCAGAGTGTTTGAAGGGCAGTGATATGCAAGAGGGATTATATTGCATCTATTTGGTCCAGTTGACAGAAATAGGAGCAAGATGTGGAAATTTCCAGCTGGTAAAGTTAGGCTTGGTGTTAGCAATTATGGGCTGCCTAGAAAGTCAAGGACCTGGGGTGGGGGAGGGAGGAGTGGTGTGGCAGATAGAATGTTAGACATGGAGTCAGGAAGACTTGAGTTCAAACTGAACTTCAGACTCTCTGTGATCCTGGGCAAATCTCTTCATTTCTATTTGTCACAATTTCCTTAATTGTAGAATGGCAGATAATAGCACCTACTGTACAGGGTTGTTGCGAGGATTAAATGAGATATTTGTAAAGTGCTTAACACAGCACCTGCCCACAGAAGGTGTTATAGAAATGCTTATTCCCTTCCCCCTTCGTGTGCAGGCTGAATCAGCACTTGTTGGGGATGATATGATTAGGTTGGAATATACTGTGAATAAAGGGGAGTAATATGTAATGCAGCTGGAGAGATAGGTTGGGACCAGGTGGCACATGGGCTTTATAAGCAAAAGAAGGCCACCATAAGCTCAGATAAATAGAGTCCCCATGCAGAGAAAGGAGCAGCACCAGGGAAGAGCTTGAGCTCAGATACAGACACCTGAGGAAGTGGGAAAAGGAGCCACCACAGGAGGGTCAAAACAAGCTCCAAAAAAACACAAAATAAAACAAAAAACCAGACTTGAAACCATCCCAGATTATAAACTGGAAATGAGTCAAGAGTTAGCAGAAGCTGGACTAACTGGGGACCTCAAGCCAGGTTCCACTCTGATATGTCATAACAGGGACTAAACAAATCCAAAAAACATTTGTCATTGTTAGGGAGATAGGGCTTGGCCATACACTCTGCTGTACAAGGGAAACTCCAGCGGGAGACAGGTACAAATAACTACCTGGGTTCCAGAGCAGTGGTGGGTAGTGGTGGTAGTGATGCTGTAGGGATCTGGAGAGATCAGTGTGATCTCCAGCATCATTGCACTGGAAGGGGCAGAGCCAAGATGGCGGAGTAGAAACAGTTCATCCAAGCCACTCTCCCCCCAGATCACCTCCAAACTATGTAAAAGGGGACTCTGAACAACTTCTGGAGCCCCAGCACCCACAGAATGACACAGAGAAGCTAACCTCCCACTGAGGACAGCCCAGCAGCCCTGCAGGAAGGACCAGCACAGCACTCTGGGAGTCAGCAGCACAGCACACAGTGAGGGGAGCCAAGCACAGGTCCACCTGAGTCGGGGTTTTAGCCCCAGGGCGGCCAGGCCAGCAGTCAGCTGGAGGGACCCCAGAACATCAGCAGCAATGGCGATTCCAGAATTATCAACATAGACATGCCTAAGACAAAGTGAGAGGT